>CM068835.1:50120605-50389625 GCA_028554795.2 Sinohyriopsis cumingii | reverse complement strand
TTGTGTTACAGTGAACAGAGTAGACCTTGATCCTCCAGCACATTATGTAATGAATAAACTGAATCTATGCTGTCTGCAGCATGTTTTGCACAATTAATGGCTAAATACAATGACAAAATGGTAAGATAATTCTAGAACAGCATTCTGCAATGAATAACAATTCTCCCTAATTTTGTACATGCTGGAAAGACTGTGGAACAGAATCTGAGATCTTTAATGACTTAAAAAAATGACATTGATGTAGTTATTATTTAAGTCTGAACACAAAATACAGGATTCTCCTTTCTCCAAGGATAGTATATTTACTTACAAAGTCTACTTAATCTAGTGTTCAAGAAGAATCATTAACTTTTCATATAACGTAGCATAACTTTCACATTCAAACTTGAGCAACCTGAATCAAGTATAAGCAAAATAAATACAAGATTGTACACAATTCTTTTCATAAACGATCAACCAAAGGTTATTGGAAATGATGTACATTTTAACACATATGGTTGGGACTGTTAAAGAGTTAAAGCCCCCATGCACCTGACACAGAAGACTCAACCTGAAACTTAAGATGGATTACATATTTGATGTTATACCAACTGTGTTTCCACAGCTTGCCTAACTCTAGTATGAACGAAGCCATAGCTGCCAACCCTCCAGACTCGTAATTAGTGAAAATAGGGATAAAACTTAGTGAATTTTGACATGAATTCGTGAAGCGATCTTTGAGTCTGGGAATATTTGTGGAACAAATGTTTAGCATGGTCTCCAGCTGATAAAGGTAGATTGTGTAAAACAAGAAAACTCACAAACAATACTTCAGCATTGTTAGCTTGCAGGTCTTCCACCGAGAGCTGAAATCTGCTGCGAATTCTTAATTTTCCCAACCTCAATGTGCTTTTTGCTACCAATGTGCTTCCTTACATCGTCTCTGCCACCATACCCAATGCTAAAATTTGTGGCACACTGCTTGCAAAAAGCATGATGTATATAGGTGTTTGATGGCTGAATGCATGGCCATTTTTTTGGTATATTCCAAACTAAACTTCACTTTTTGTGCAATAAATTTCTTTTTCCTTTTTGGTGGAGATATTTTAAGATGAGGTGCCAAATGGTAATTCAAATCAGTTTTTAGGGTGCATGGCAGAGCAAAATTCTGCTAAGGCCCCAGTTTCTCTCAAAAGCATTTGTAAAACTACTCTTATACATATAGAGTAAAATACGCTAAAATGCTTGCTACTGGGCCAACTGTATCAATCAGCTATAGTTCCACTAATATCATGACCAGCAGTACCAGACCATTTCAGCAATTGCTGATATCATGACTAGCGCTTAATGGGAAATTGGTTATTTTATTAATGATTTAAAATAATTGAGAATTGGGGAATTCGTGATTTTTTGCATGTAGCGTGAATCTGTGAATCTCTGAAAAAGTTGTGAAATTGACACCAAAATCATGAGGGTTGGCAGCTATGTGAAGCACATGATAAATGATCATTATATGCAAACATCTCCAATATTTTACCATTTTCTTGCTGCAGCTGTAAAAAGCAACACTGACTGACTCCTTATAGTTAGACTTTTATCTTATTTTATCAGTGCTCTGCTAAGCATGCATTTTCAAACCCCCTGATTGGTTATAATTGTTCCAGTGCCACCCTATGTAAACATGTTCTCGTTACTGCATGTCAGTCCATCTGTCTTGCTAATGATCAGAATCTGCACCTGGTAAAAATAATTTAAATAAATAGTAACAACTGCATGTTTGATAAGGTCAAACCCAAATTTCTCTGTAAACCTTTTGATATATTCAGATTGTTTAAACAAAGTGCATGTGCTACAACAAATACCTGATTATTGCACAAGAGAATGTCCATCAACCAATAATATCTGTCCTTAATATGTGAATTATTTTAGATATAAAATCGTTGTTGTTGTTTTAAGGTTTAATGCCATTTTTTCAGCACAAGATAGGCTATTCAGGGCAGCCAGTATAACTGGTGGAGGAAGAACCATGGAAAACCCAGGGAAGAACCAGCGACCCACAAGAAGCTACTGGCAAGCTTTATCACATACCCAAGTTAGCCGAGCCTGAGACTCAAACCCAAGATATAAAATTAAATGGAAATGCTTTTCCAGGCAGATAAATTAATATCATGATGAGTTAAACAATTACTTCATTTTCTTGGTAAAATATTTGTAGATCTAAAGCAAACAGAAGCTGTTCAAATCCTTTTAGTCATATGTCTAATATAATATTTTCTAATGAGTTTGACTAATGGATAATTGAGAAAGAAAAAAAAAGAAAAACGAGATAAAGCAATTGTGGAAAAATAAGAGAAAATTCTTATGAAAAATAAAGCCATTCTATTTAAACGTATCCTGCTGATTTAGTCTCATTCAACCACTCTTCATCACAGAAGGTTCCCGTAAAATGTTTCATCGATTTCTCTTACTGTTTAAAAGTGCTATATAAAGGTAAAAATACCCACATATTTCTTCTGTATCTCAAATTTTATCTAGACATACTTTCACAAATCGTTTACTCCAAAAATTCTGAAGTAAACTCAAAAAGAAAGCATTAAAATTTACTTTTTTAAAAAAAGCTACTGAGGGAGGTGTATCAATCATTCAACAAAATTATCCATGTTTATATGAAAATTAACATCTGTTCATCAGCATGATGTATTATCTAGTAAGCCAATCCAATCACCTTATACAATTTTAGCTTTATTCTTTGTTCACAAGAAAATGCAGTATTTTACCAGACCCTTCATTAGCACAAATCTCACAAGAGGTATAAAGACCTACTTACCCTAAAAAGATCTTCTCATTATGACTCTATAATTTTCCATATGTCTGACCCTATTTTCAGTAATATTTAGTAAAATATCAAGTATTGCTTTGTCCATTTGGAAAACATACATATTAAAAGTTTAGAATTGTGGTCTGATGCAGTGAAAGAAACATTATGATCAACTAAAACAAAGTATACTTGGCCTTAATGATCTCCAGTTTCAGCAACAGCTGGTGGTAAGTACACCGCTCCCTCGATAACTCGCGCCCGGATAACTCGCGATCCCGCTTATAACGCGGTGTCCGTCTTGGCTCCCGATTTTTTTCCAGAGAAAATGTATTTAAAATATCTTTAAAATATGCTGAACATGAAAAAAATTACGATAAGAATTGATAAATTAAACCTTGATACACTGCTCGTTTTATCATCGAAAATGGTGATTAATGCCCATAAAAATATAATCCATATTTTGAAATTTGCAAGTTCTAGAGAAGAATTAATTTCAGAGATCTCGAAAACGCTTAATTACGCGTATTTGGACGCCAATTTTTGATCTGGGACGCAGAAAAGGCGGGAGTCCTCCGCACGCATGTAATAGGTGCGCGGGAAAATTCAAAGATTTGCCGGTCCTGTTTCAGCCACCTGCTTTGTGGGAAAATGTGTTGATCAGTTTACTGTGCTGATATTTACAATGACAGAATTCAGTGACTGAAAGACTCTTTGATGTACTGTTGCTATTTCATAAGAGTACATTAAAAAAAAAAAGAACATGATGCAACAGCTAGGCGGCTAGTTCAAAGGCTTTGACTTGGCGGCCGAGTGAAAAAATATACTGATATTTAGTGATTGAATTCAGAGGCAGAAAGACCCAGTTTTAAAATCCTAGCGAGACCTCTGTTTAAAGATATCATATATTAGGTAAGTTTTTAGGATAAATAGTTGTCATTATACTGTAAATAAACAGTCTGGTGAAATAGCGATCAATGAAAACTTCTGGTAAATGTTAACAGGTGGCAACAGAGAATGAAATAAACACCAATTAAACGACTTCCTGTGTGAAAGTCACGTTCTAATCCTTTAATTCCGTTTCAGTGTAAACATTATAGTCTGTTCATTGAAAACATGAAAAGAGTCAATCGACCGTCACATCGAAACCCGTGAGTACTTCTGTGAGAACCTAATTACATGTACATGCCGGCTTTGTTTTGATCAACAACTTGGGGAAGTGTTTGTTGCATTAAAAAAAAATCGATTACAAGAGACCTCGGGTGCTGGATTAAGGGTCTTGGAGCTGCCTTTGACGTAAAGCAAAACAGTAACAGAGACAACGACGACGATAGTGACTTCGAATGTTTCAGTGAAACTGATGTCATTAATGCCGAGGCTGTTTGGGAGAAATTAGTACAGACTCATGGTCCTGAGATGGGCGTTTCTCTTGATGGAGGAGTGGATTTGTTCTGACAATGATTGCCCTACAGCCGCAAACATGTCAGATGAAACTATAATTATTTCTATAGAGAACAAATTTGCAGCAGAAAAAACGATTCTAACTGGAATAACACAAGTGTTGAAAGTGATGCAGACACAGATGTTGCACCCCCACCCCTCTGCACAGGAAGCAAATATTTTGATATTGCCATAAGGCGGCTGGAGACCCAAAATGTTGACTACGTAAAGCTCATGCAGTTGAGAAATCTGAGGGATTTTGCTCGGCGGCAGAGAAACCAAGGAGTAACACACAAAAAAAATTAACTGCTTTTTCAAAAAGTGAATTGATATTTGTCAAGCGTGGCACAAACGGCAAGTATTAACTTGTTCTAATTTACGTTGTTTTAAATTTGAGACCAATTAAATATGTTAGTACTGATTAACTCTTGTTTTTTTGTTTTTTTTTCCATTTTACTTCTATCGCATTCAAATCTATCTATCTATCTATCGTTCGATCAACACTGTTTCTCGAAAAGAGTCGATCTTTTGTTTAAAAAAAAAAATATAATTTGGCTCAAACAATAAAACTAGAATGTATACAATTCAACATAAAAATTAGTGACGTAGTACACAATGTGTGAAGTGGTACACATGTTCAGCGAACGGAAACCACGTGGAATAATGTTTTCGATGATAGCCTCAATATACTGTAATTTATCCTGAAATTTTTAATGTTGTCCTATGAGAAAATAATAAAGTACACCGTTATGAAGAGATATTTATTAACAGTTAATCTCAGAACGATTATAAAGTGAATATTCAACAGTATAATCTGCCTACCCCCCCCCCCATTTTTCCGTTATGTCGTCAATCACTTTATTGGTTTTGGGCTTATTTTATAGGTCCCTCGATAACTCGCCCCTCGCTTATAGTGCGGTCGATGTTTCTGGACCCCGATGTGCGTGAGTTATCGAGGGAGTGGTGTAGCTTCCTCCTAGATCTCTCATGTTGATGTAACCTTTATGTGTCTTTTTTGTTCATACTGTGGTGGCAATCAGTGAGCAATACTCAAATCACACAACATTGTGTCTAATAAATGTAATTGTTGCCTTTCCTTTTTTTTCTATGCATGATCAAGTACCTAAATATTGTTTTGTATATATCTGTGCAGAACATGTCGCATGGGTGAGAATTAAGTGTCTGATGTACCCCTTGTTAGACTGGTAGTCTGACAATTTGTATGGATTCTGAAACCTGGATCAAGACCAAACCTGGACAAAGCCAATATCCAAATCTGACTTGTGTTATCATTTTCTTGTTCCATAAGACCATACTTTAAGCATATTTTTAAACTGTAAGGATTGGCAGGACTTGGTCTAGTTGAATGAGACTATATAAATGTGAAACAATCAAGATACTTTTCTATTTCTAATGGTGGAAATAGGAGCAAAATAAGAGCACTGACAAAAAATATACAGACAAAGGTGAAGCACAAATTTTACAATAAAACCTATAAGGAACATACCCAAAAATGACAGTTGTTCATGAACGCTGAAAGACATAAGGGACATACCAAAATATGACAGTTGTTCATGAACACTATAAGACTCGCTTCTTTTCACCTAATTACACATCAACAGCACTGTTAAAAATGTAAACCTAATTTTTAGAAGAAAATATATGCAAATGAATCAAATTTTTTTCTTCAAAATGTCATTTATCTGATTGGATCACTGAATATTTATCACTTGTTTCTGTTCAATAAAGGAAGCAAATACATTTTCTACTTTATTTGTTGAAATGCACTGACATGTGTTCTGATCCTAGCTGGTAAAAAAAATTGATCTCTTTATTATTACTGCATTTCATGAAATCAGAAGTGTGCAATTCAGACTAGCATATCTTAAATATAAGGACATGACAACATTTTGCATTCGTAACCAGAGATCACAGTTTTGGCATGGAGGAAATGGGGTAAAAATATATTCACACTGAGCTTTGTCAGGTCTATATAAACAGTCTATCTACAACATGATTCAAATTTAAGCAAACAAAATCCTCATCTTCGTAAGTAAATCACTGCTGCTATTGTTGATACAGCTGCAAAGAGCATGAAGACCCAGTACTTGTTTTCCATCTGTGGCACATAGGACATGGCATTTGACTGAAAAATTAATAATGAATTCATAATACTAAGGGGTCGTATATGGTTTGCTAAGTTCAAATATATGCTCACGGTAGAAGGAAGAGCCTCAACATGCAGTTCAAGGTATTTCTGAGAAAATTACCAAATTTGACAGCAAAACTATGGTAAAAAAATGTCAGCATTGTTGATGCAATCTCCCAACTGGACAAGCATACAATAATACCATTAATATTCATGAAACCATAAGTTACTAGTGAAGAGATGAAGCCAAAGTATTGAACTGGCCTAGTCTTATACTCTGCATCAACTTATATATTGATGAAGGATGGAAAATTTACAAAATTAGCAAAACAATTTGTCCTATAGTAGGCATCAACTTACAGACCAGCAAATATGGTACCAGCAGAAAACAAGCTGAAGAATAGGAAAGAGTCTCTGTATGAGGAACACATGCTCAAGGATAAGGAAAGAGTCTCTGTATGAGAAACACATGCTCAAGGACAAGGAAAGAGTCTCTGTAAAAGGAACACATACTCAAGGACAAGGAAAGAATCTCTGTATGGGGAACACATGCTCAAGGACAAGGAAAGAGTCTCTGTATGAGGAACACATGCTCAAGGACAAGGAAAGAGTCTCTGTATGAGGAACACATGCTCAAGGACAAGGAAAGAGTCTCTGTATGAGGAACACATGCTTAAGGACAGGAAAGAGTCTCTGTAAGAGGAACACAAGCTCAAGGACAAGGAAAGAGTCTGTATGAGAAATACATGCTCAAGGACAAGAGTCTCTGTACGAGGAACACAAGCTCAAGGGCAAGGAAAGAGTCTCTGTATGAAGAACACATGCTTAAGGACAGGAAAGAGTCTCTGTAAGAGGAACACATGCTCAAGGACAAGGAAAGAGTCTCTGTATGAGAAATACATGCTCAAGGACAAGGACAGAGTCTCTGTATGAGGAACACATGCTGAAGGACAAAGAGTCTCTGTACGAGGAACACATGCTCAAGGACAAGGAAAGAGTCTCTGTATGAGGAACACATGCTTAAGGACAAAGAGTCTCTGTATGAGGAACACATGCTCAAGGACAAGGAAAGAGTCTCCGTATGAGAACACATGCTCAAGGACAAGGAACAAGTCTCTGTATGAGGAAGACATGCTTAAGGACAAGGAAAGAGTCTCTGTATGAGGAACACATGCTCAAGGACAAGGAAAGAGTCTCTGTATGAGGACACATGCTCAAGGACAAGGGAAGAGTGACAAACTGTGCATTCAAAATATTTCTGAGGAAAGCTATAGAAAAACACCTGCTCAAGGAATTGAGAAGTGTCTCGACACTGCCAATTATACAGTCTGCTACAGTGGGAAAATGGAATTAAAAGGAGAATATTAGTTAAACCAAAAGTCTGTTTATCATTAATGGTTCTCAAATCATTTTGCACCATCACTGGTAATTATTGATAATATTTTTAAATAACATTATTATAAGTTTTATCACAGTGATGCCATATATTGCTAGTCTTTAGATGAAAATAATAAACATCTAAAATATTAGTTATCCCTTTTATAATTATTAATCACATCTGATTGGTCCCGCTCTAGAAAGGCAACACCTCTTATAAGACCACTTGATTGTTGCAGAAGGGGTGGTTTTATAAGAGGTGAACCCTGCATATGACCTCTATTAAGAAACCAACTTTCTTGATAAAACACCTTTTGGGAATGAAAAATGGTCTGTCAAGAAAGGTTTTACATGTCAATTCTAATTTCTATACTTACCCAGCCTCCCTGCCTGGCAATCCAACTTGCAATTCCACTTGCTGCATCACCAATAAAACGGACTATGTTCGTGATGACATTACTGAGCACAGATGCAAATTTTTTAATTCTGTCTCCCAGCCTCAACACTCTCATAGCTATCCTGTATCCTAGGCAAAATAATGCCAAAATTCTGCCCCAGTTGATTCCATTCTGAAACAGCCTAGAAATCAAAAGGAAAAAAAAAATAATTCTATTTAATTTTGAAGAGACAAGCAACATAAAGTAATTTTTCTAATCTGCATTACTGTGCATTTTGCCCAGTTACTCAATAACACAACCTCACTAGGCCTCTAACTGCTGTGGTGACCTTAAGTGGTTAAAGCGTCTGCCTTGGGCAGCCAACTCATACCAAATACTTATAAAAACAAATTCCTAGCAGCTGCCACACTTGGCATTCAGCACTAAAAGGTTAGTGTTAGGATTCGTTGGCCTCATGTCAGGAATGGGTGAGAGATGATTTACAAGTCTGTGGTATGATGCACTAGTGCCAGACATCACTATAAACTGTCACACTGCAGACATCATAGTAATATGATTAAAATTGTTAAAGCTAGTTTAAAAATCTAAATCACACACAACACACATTCATTAGACCTCTATCCCATATATCCATGTACTAATTTGAAGAAACTCTGGCATATATACAAGCCAACCTACATCATATGCCACGTTATGAAACCTCTATCTTTTATGATGTGAGAGTATACTTGCCCACCATGACACACATGCATGTATGTGAAAATGAATGCATATATCTGGTAAAATAAACACATCTGTCCAGCCAACCCCATTCCCACTTGTGGCTAATAGTGCCAAGAATGGGTTTCCCAACTATTAAAATCCCTTATCACATTGACACCATCAAGTTAAACAATGGACCAAATAACATTTTCTACACTAACTGCTTTCATTTTAGCACTAATTCATTTAACCAGACATTAATATCTTGTCTTGTTGAGGAAGAAAGTGAAAGTAAAAACCATTATTATTGACCTTAATCATAAAACTTGACCATAATCAAGGGCGTGGACATATCTAAAGACAGATCTACAGAAAGACCTAGGGACAAATGAAGAAAACATCAATGTGACCAATATGTCAAGCTTCTGCTTAGACGAGTTTGACAAAAAGAAATTTAGTGTATTCTTAACGCCTTCAACTTCCATCCTAATGCTGAAAAGATATTTAATATGAGGAAATTTTTAAATGACCACATACCCCTTACAAAATTTAAGATTCTGTTCAAAGAAGACTCATGTCAAATGCATTTTTGAAGAATATACATATTAACGAAAATTTATATCTTTTATCCACAAATCTATTTTTCTTACCTGATAATAAAGAAATCAGTTTCACTTAAAGCAAAATCTAGCATCACAAAAAGTAATATTTTTCGATGTATGGTTGAGTGACATGGGGTTCTGAGAAGGGCTATGCTGAAACCTCTTAATTTCATTTAGGGTTATCAATGCAGAATGCCTTCAAGTAGGGCACTATATACTGTTTATGGGCAGTTCACTAAAGTATTAGCTGATTAAGCAATTGTTTAAAATGATTCTTGTTTTACTACATTATATTTTGTTTTGTATTATTCTTTACATTTAATATCTATCCTTTGTCCTAATGATCCATGAAGTGATTTATATATGTGTATACCAATACCCTGAAAATAACACCCATTTTGTATGTGGACCAATGCTGACATTATAACAAGTGTAGAGAGTATATGTACAGGTATATGTCACTGCCCATAAAGGTAGACCCAAGTGCCCTGCATCAAATACCTCTAAATTATTCAGTATGATGGTTTATGAGTATCTGAGAATTCTGACCCAATGTGTTCAACAGTTATCAAGATATTTTGCTGAAATGCACAACTTCAGCATTTTCCATGAATGAAGGCCATGCAATATCAATTGGGGGAACAATGCAATATGAAACACCCTTGTTCTACTGTGTTAAGTGTGAAGCTTCTTTGGACTATTTTCTGATTCTGTGAATTATTCAGGATGGAGAGGTGTGTCACTGATATATATAGTCGTATGAGTATGTCCTCACTGTCTCAACTTCACAATAAAAACAGAATACTAAAAGCTAGCAATTTTGATAACAGCTATATGTTAAACAACTTTATGTTTCTGAAGCATTAAATCCATTTTTGAGTACATGATAGGGTATACATGGCAGTCAGTATATTTGATTGAGGAAAAACCCTGGAAACCCCTGGAAGAACCAATGACCTATGGGAAGCAAATGGCAAGCTTTCTCTCATATCCATATTGGCCAAGCCAAAACTCGAATCCATGCAGACAGAGGTGAGACGTGTAAGTGATATGGAAAGGCAAATATCTTAGACTACTTGGCCCCCTACAACCTTATAAAGGTCAAATGAAAAGACAATGTATTAAATCATCAATTTCCTTTGCAAGAGTGAGAACAGCAATGTAAGACTCTGCTAATGACTACTTATGACATGTAACTCCATACAAATTTTTCACAATATATGCAATTAATCCCCCCAAAACCTATAAAGAAACAATACCATAATTATATTGGAGAAACTCTCCCATGCAGTAACTACTTAAAAATATGTTTGCTCAAAATTTCTTAGTAAAATATGGTCCCCTTCAAAAGCTTGTCTGTGTAAAACATGACTTTCTTTAAAATTATATGTATGAAGCTGATGCACGAATACTAAAGTCCTATTGTTGGTGATGATGTTCTTTGCTACCTGCTTTGTAATACATTAACATGGATATATATAAAAATACTAACTTTAAGTCACAACATGGAGATAGAGAGAAGGAAAGCAGACAGTAAGCAGTCACTGGAAAATGCACTGAAGATTATTGAGCTACAACAAAACGTGAATTTCATTATAACTTCAAATTACCAAGAGTGGGAAACAATGCAACCTTATATAATAAGAATAACATAGAATAGGAGGAAACAAGTAGCAATACACACATTAAATTAGGGGGCTGAACATGTGGGTGCATGCAGTCTCATTATCATGAAAATTGTCAAAAACTATCAATTTTTAAAAGTCGACTGAAAATACAATTAACTAAATTCTCATATTCCTTTTAAAAAGAGATAGAGAGACACCTGTATGCAGAACTGCCAAAGACAGAAACTACAGCAACACATGAATTTAAGGCAAATCAAGCTAGTGGTCCAGATCCACCTCACAGAAATTGCTGACAGTCCAAAGCTTTGGGGCACCCCAGACCCTGGACTGAAAGATACATTAGTCTTGGACTCCTCACAGTTTTTCCACACTATTCATTTAAGCAATAAATTTAATTCAGTTTTCATTGACAATTTACAATCAATTATCAAACTTCCACTGTTAAATGCTGGGCTACACAGTCTATATGCTGTAGTGACTGCTATAAGCAGTGACAAACCAGTTTGGTTGGAAAACACTGGACTGTTGATCATAGAAAGCAAGGGACCATTGAGAATAGGAGACCGCTGTATAAAGGGCATGCTTTACTGTGCACATTAAACTTTATAAAAATAATCATTTTTCCTCATTTTTAATATGTAAAGCAGTTATGTAACTTGGTAATCAACTAAGATGCTTACCTCAAAAATAGGTGAATGATATACATCATGGAGTTATTATTTTCCTCTTTTAATAAGATAATAAATTCAATAATTTAAAGTCTCCTTACCTGTTGAGCGAGCCCATAAAAGTCCACTTAGCTATGCTAGTGTGGAGGCTATCAAAGCATTTACTTCTTACTTCTTGAAGATTCGTGTGAATTTTCTGCCAGACTAATTGCTGATACAAGTAGCCAATAAATCAGCAAGCAAGTTTATGACAAAACATGTAATTACTGAGTGGCAATTTTTTTATATTGCACTTTTAACTTATAAGTAACATAAAAGTTGATTACATATCCTCAATACTGAAGTATCAAAAAGAGGTGCAATGGGTAGCTGCTGGCTCAATGCAAGGAAAAGTCAAATCATTGTACTGGAGGAGACTGGCATGACTATGGAAACTATTCCACTTAAATTTCTCCAAATACAGAGTCTGAAACTTAATTGATTAAGGTTTCAGATTCATGCTTTTTCTAGAAATTGCTATAAACTCAATTGTTATTTTACTTTACCCATTGATATACATCTTCAAGTTTTTTTTTTATTAAGGAACTTGTTTTTCTGGACTATGAGAGTATTGATGTTAATATTGTTGTTTTATTATTGCCTATGATAAATGACTAATGATAAAATTGCATCTGTGAGAACTGCCGGTCTGAGGCTAACTGAATGAAAGGCTAACTGAATGAAAGGCTTACTTTCTGGCCACACCAGCAAAGGCTTCATAGGCACTCTCATGATCGATGTTAAGGGAGCTTATCATCTCATCAAATTCATTTGCATATCGTTCATTGATATCATCCCCAATCTTTGCCAACTGTCGACCCACCTGAGATGCTGGGCTGAAAAACAATTAAATTTTGATAATCTTGTAAATAGTGCAAATTGTCATCATCTAATGTCTATATTTTATTAATTATCATCCCATAATAATGTACAGATATAAATTATAGGTTTTGGAAGCAAAGAGATAAAATAAAGGTCACATGGAATAAAAACATAACTTATGAACAGTTCTATGATTCTGTATTATGCCCACATTGTAATAAAATTTGTAAAACTGTTGACCTTGCTGAAGTTGCCTTTGCAAACAACTTGTATCACTATCTTGCTGTCATTTATTATTATTATTATTGCTGTGTTCTGAAGGGTTAAATTACATCCTTTTGTCTTTAGCATGATGTGCTTTAATATTCCAACAGCTCACATGAACTTTTTCACCAGAGAACCTGCTTTGCGTATATTTTGTGCAAGTGGGAATTATGCATCACTAATTACTGAAGAAATGTATTCTCCATTTGTTTGCCCATCTATTAGCCTCTTTCCTACCTTTGACCTGTCCAAATTTGTGTTTTTAAATAGCAGTTTACATACCAATTTACAAGAAAAAAGTATTAAAAACTTTTTTTTGCCAAGCATTGAATGTTTAGCATTTTATTAATGCAAAGAAAAGCCCATCGTTTGTCACACTCTATGTATTTTTCTGGTGTTAATTAATAAAACATTAAACATGTGCTGTCTCATTACCATTAAGGCAAATGACTACAAGAAAATTAAACATCATATAATAAAACAATTACTCACTTTTGATTTGATATGCTACAAGGAATTATCCAACACACTCACCCCCCAAAAATAATATTCTACTCAGCAAGGAGCCTCAGTGAATAGTCTTCCTTTGGTTGATAAATTTCTTAAGCAATCTAATCAAATTGCAATAAATATATAATGAAGGCCTGTGGAAAAATATCAAAGGTTTTGTAAAACGCTATCTTGCCTGCAAACAATTCCCATAAAAAGGTGACATAAGTCTTAAAATAAAAGCTTAACACTGTTAACAATACTGATATGTTATAATTAATATAAATGCTTTACTCATATAAGCACGACAGGACATTGGTTTGGAGTACACACAGTTATTTCAATACATCAAAATGTTCACACAACCATCTGTACAGGAGGAAAAGGAATCAAGTTTCTCAAGATTTTCATACTGGATGCTGGACTGGTACCATTTTCTTGTGCTAATTGACAAAAAAAGACATCAGATGACAAATAAAAAGCCACCAAATAAGCTCTATTGGTCAATGACCAGAAGAGATAAAAATTGTGACAGCTGTGACTTGTAAATATGCACATCATCAGCTGATGGCAATAACATACACAAAGTTTCACAGTGATCGAGTGAGAAATGTGAGGAATAGTTAAGTTAGAAAAATAATTTCACATACTACATCCAGCTGCAAGTAAAACAATTTAAAATATTTATAAAAATAACATAAGCACTTTAATGTGTTGACATCTTCATCTTCAGATGATGACCATAAAATGTACAAAGTTTCAATGATTCATCAAAACTACGGGGACTAGTTGCATTCACAAGATTCTGTCATACAATGTATTCAGTTGTCAATCAAAATAAGCAATAACTCTAAGTTTCATGGCTATCTACTAAAAACTGTATAACTAGCTGTACTTAAAAAAAATTGCCAAATGGAACGAATGGACACAAGGATAGCTGGAGGAGGTATACAAATAATGCATAAAATCAAGAACAAGTACCAGTAACCACTGCGTGTAACTGGATCCATGCAGCAATTTGTGCAAACTCTTTAACATTTGCTGTAATCAATTATAAAACATACAACCATAAACAGCATAAAGCCAGACCTGTCACATCATAATACACCAGACGATCATGGTCTTATCTGTGAAAAACATTAAAACGCTTTCTCTGGGATAAAGCTTTAAGCTGGGTTACCATGTTCTTTATTTTACAATAAACTGGGCTACCATGCGATTTTGAAATTCTGTAGACCCTAAAAAATTAAGAATTTTCTAATGAGGTTAAACTGGACAGTAGGGTTGTTGGCCCATTCTATGGGGAGACTCTATAACTTTGGAAACTACATTTTAAAGAGGTCTATAAAGCACCAGAGGAAATACTTTGCTGAAGCAAACAAAATCTATCATACAAAATAATTTCCTAAATTTTTCAACTCATTTATATTTATACCTTAATGGGTCTTGAGTAAAGTTGGCAAACTCTGTAACAGAGGGTGTAGCATCAAATTCTTGTCTCATTTTCTCATTCCTGTATGACTGGTACAGGAAATTACGAAATACTTCCTCTGTCTGTTGAGTCACATTTTCCTCGGACTCATGGAAATTACCTGGGCCCTGCATCTGTTTCAAATTGGGAGAAATGGGGGGATTTGGTGGGCCTTTGCCAGCCCCCCCATCCCAGGATGCCATTTTAAATTTCCTGAATGGATGCTGTTGCCTACATGGATCACTTGGATGAACCTTCAAAGCAACATAAAAATGATCAATACTGTGCATACTAGAACATATGGGAGAAAGAAGCAATGTTAACATGATATAAAATAAATTAAAAGTGTCAAAATTAAGAGAAACAAAATAAGAAAAAGCATAAAAATATGTTTCAAAGGATATACAATGATATTGTATGCAATGCTGATTTGAAGACAGCTAGTTTAGGCAAGACAGCAATATTCTGTTGTAATTTGTTCCACTGTACAATAGCTAGAGAAAAATGGAATAATTATAATTGTCCAGTGCTTATTCTGGTCAGTAGTCTTGTATCGGGTGATAATGGAATATCCACAAGTTTGTCATTCTGGTCAGTAATCTTGTATCAGGTAATAATGAAATATCCACGATTTTGTCATTCTGGTCAGTAGTTTTGTATCAGGTGATAAAGGAATATCCAAGAGTTTGTCATTCTGGTCAGTAGTCCTGTATCAGGTGATAATGGAATATCCACGAGTTTGTCATTCTGGTCAGTAGTCTTGTATCAGGTAATAATGTAATATCCACGAGTTTGTCATTCTGGTCAGTAGTCTTGTATCAGATGATAAAGGAATATCCACAAATTTGTCATTCTGGTCAGTAGTCTTGTATCAGGTGATAATGGAATATCCACGAGTTTGTCATTCTGGTCAGTAGTTTTTTATCAGGTGATAATGGAATATCCACGAGTTTGTCATTCTGGTCAGTAGTCTTGAATCAGGTGATAAAGGTATATGCACAAGTTTGTCATTCTGGTCAGTAGTCTTGTATCAGGTGATAAAGGTATATGCACAAGTTTGTCATTCTGGTCAGTAGTCTTGTATCAGGTGATAAAGGAATATCCACGAGTTTGTCATTCTGGTCAGTAGTTTTGTATCAGGTGATAATGGAATATCCACGAGTTTGTCATTCTGGTCAGTAGTCTTGTATCAGGTGAGAAAGGAATATCCATGAGTTTGTCATTCTGGTCAGTATTCTTGTATCAGGTGATAATGGAATATCCACGAGTTTGTCATTCTGGTCAGTAGTCTTGTATGAGGTGATAAAGGAATATCCATGAGTTTGTCATTCTGATCAGTATTCTTGTATTAGGTGATAATGGATTATCCACGAGTTTGTCATTCTGGTCAGTAGTCTTGTATCAGGTGATAATCAAATATCCACAAGTTTTTCATTCTGGTCAGTAGTTTTGTATCAAGTGATAATGGTTTTGTATCAGGTGATAATGGAATATCCACGAGTTTGTCAATCTGGTCAGTAGTCTTGTATCAGGTGATAATGGAATATCCACGAGTTTGTCATTCTGGTCAGTAGTCTTGTATCAGGTGATAATGGAATATCCACGAGTTTGTCAATCTGGTCAGTAGTCTTGTATCAGGTGATAAAGGAATATCCACGAGTTTGTCAATCTGGTCAGTAGTTTTGTATCAGGTAATAAAGGAATATCCACGAGTCTTTTTTATGATTTTATAGCACACAACCAATTCAGCAAAAAATCATGTTTTGAAAGGACTGTTAACCAAATTTGTTTCTCATATCTGTTAGACTGACAGTAAATAGTAAATTTCAAGCCATCGAGTTTTACTGCTTTCAATTTTTAATATGTTTGGAGGTTCAAAGACAAATGAGGTTTAACCAAGCTTTTAAAAATTATGCACATTTTGTTCAAGGCATTTATAAATGGTTTTGATGTAATATATGAAGCAAACTTAACATAAAACATTTGTTTTTGGACCAATCTGTAGGAATTTGATCTAAGTTTAAGCATTTTGGTTAAAAATTGGAGAACATGTACTATTTCACATACAAGCCCAACATGGGATCAATTATATCCAAACATAATGCGCTATATAA
This sequence comes from Sinohyriopsis cumingii, assembly GCA_028554795.2. Lineage (NCBI taxonomy): Eukaryota > Metazoa > Mollusca > Bivalvia > Unionida > Unionidae > Sinohyriopsis > Sinohyriopsis cumingii. The sequence continues at coordinate 50,372,668 of CM068835.1, read as the reverse complement.
AAAAATACTTTTGAAAATTTTGATTCCATTTACTTAATTTTGAACACAGACACTGAACAGAATATAATACTTTTATAAAGTTATAAATTACATTTCAATTAACATGCTTTATATTATTTATATTTAAAATCATAAATATATTCCTGTGTATTATGCAAGTTTGGAATAGTTACATTATTCAAAATTTTTTTAACAAAAATATAGATAGACCAATATACCCACAGAATCATTTTTTTGGTATACATTCTTCAGACATTGTTGGTCATTAAAAGAGGTGACAGCAAAGAGCTATTAAAAAAATGTGTGTGCGTGTATTCATACACAGTATGTACTTTGTGAAGGCTTGTGAAATTATGGCGTTACTATATGTACTACTGTATTGTTTTGCACATTGTCACAGTGTCAGTTAGTTTGTCTATGTATGTCCTCTAAGTATTACTATTTGTACTACTGTATTGCTCTGCATCGTTGTAGGGTACTTTGCCTATGTATGTCCTCTGTTAAGTCATGAACAATAGTAGGTGTTACTATTTGTACTACTGTATTGTTTTGCACATTGCCACATTGTCAGGTAGTTTGTCTATGTATGTCCTCTATTAATTCATGAACATCAGTAAGGGTTACTATTTGTACTAATGTATTGTTTTGCATCATTGTTGGTACAGTAGTTTGTTTTTGTATGTCCTCCATTAAATCATGAACAACAGTAGGTCATTAATTTATTTCTTGAAGTAAGGATGACTTTTACAAAAATGCAGCATTGCTGGGAAAATGTCACAAGTTACAATATTACACGTTAGGTTGACTTAGTGATCATCTTGCCAGGGTAAAGTCTAGCATGCATAATGAATGTTGATTTCTGAAACAAATCATGCCTAAAAATCACAAAATAAACAAAAATTTTAATTTTATTTCCAAGCCCAACCTTTGTCTATAAATATTTTTCTTTGAGTACTGTTGTCTCACTATATTCCACTGAATTTATGCTATAAGCAAGCAAACAATTTAAAGATGGCAGTATTTAAAAGTGAATTTATTGTTACGGTAACTAAAATAATGCATATGTTAGAACCTGAAGGATCCTAACGAGCAGATTAAACTTTGAAAGAAAATCCTCCAAAACAGTGAAACTTTCAGTAGCTTAAATAATTAAAAGAAGCACAGAACAGGATTATAAGCATGCTGATATGCAAACTGACAAATTGAATCTCACTTTAAAAAAATAGGACAACAGAAGAAAAAAGAAGCAACACTAATGTAATTAACAGAAAAACAAATAATGACACATTTATCAGCTGCCATCCTCATGGCAGAAGAGTTAGTGAGGGTGGGGATGAATGGGATATTAACTGCTAATACTGCATTAACACTCTTTACCATTCAAGGATAAAATTAAGGATCTAAATGAACTGAAATTTGATTCCTGGCTGAAATGAAATGTCATTCCACTAAATGGCAGCTGCAGATCTAAACATTGTATTTATTGTGTTTAAAAAATAGCAAATCATCCAAACTTTTGGGAGCAGCTTCTTTGGTATTTTTAAAGTCTCCAAAGAAATGACCTAAGTCTTTGCACTTTCTGGGTTGGCATATGGCCATAAGTATCGGGCTATTGTAGCCAATGGTGAAATCATCATATACAAATCTAAGAAAATGATTTTGTAACTTTTTATGTTAGCTTATATTCTTATTGCTGCAGAAATGCCAGGCTATAGGACAGAAGCTGAAATAGGAAATGATAAAGGTATGTAATACTGTCAGTTTATTGACTCTTGTTATCTTCTGACCAATAAATTTAAGACAGTTTTCTATAAGCTTTCATGATTTTTTTTTCATGTGAACCAATTGGCTACTGGTACTCCTAGCAGTATGACAGTTTCTTCACAGTTTATGATAGCACTGCTTATGTTATGTACAGATTTCATACTGAATGTCACTTAATCCACAACCAGTACTTTAACCTTTTCTGGTTAGACTTTCATTCTGTTCACAGAAAACCTGTCGATCATGAGAGAACTCATTTTCAAGTGTGTCAATCAGTGTCAAAAGTCCTGGGAGAAAAATGAAAGTGTCAACTCTAGCACAGTTATATTTATACAAAAATCATTATTTAATAAAATATAATATATTAACCTTTACCTCATAGAGTATATAATATGGTTTTTTAGGTCTTCAATACACATGTAGCAAAGTTACCCAGTGCAGTGCACTATAAATAGAATACGTGTTACCTTTTTGATTCCATACACATAGGCCTATCTGTTAACTGTTAAACAATGTAATGTATGTTACATTTAGCAGCAATTTTAACCATTTTACATTTTTGGTACACATCTATTAATAATGGAAAATATTAAGAGTAAAGTCGGATCATTATAGCTGTTTAATTATTTTTCACAGAAGAATTTTATGTGCTTTAAAATCTTGAGACAACTTGTTCACCGACAAGTCAGTGAAGCCGCGTGACCAACCGTAGTTGCCATTTCTCATACTTGATATTTACAAGTATTCTGTCCACATCAATATCACTAAGTCATCTGAATTTGATAATTTATAAAACTAATTGCTTCCTACATCAATATCAGCAACTTCCATTTTGGAAAGTGGAGAATACGACCCAGTTACTTTAAATAGTAGATTTCAACCAAAGCAAAAGCAGTGACCACGTGATCTGACATAATGGTCATTCGCAGAAATGAATGTAGTATCTAATTGGTTTTTTTCCTGAAGGTGGCACTATGAAAACCCACTTAAAATGGCTTATGTTTACAGCATGCGTTAAAAGGCACTTCCATGTGAATGCAGTAAAGGCATCCAAAGGCACTTGCATGAGGTAAAGGATTAATGAAACATTAAAAAGCAAAGATTTGAGGATGGACCCCTCAAAGAATTGCAGTCTAACTTAACTCATGGCAATTTGCATCTTAATTTGCTGCTTTCAGTCAGACAGTCATATCAACAAATGACTTACTGAGCATTCTGACACATAATCCCTTAGTTTGCAAATGCAAATAACATAACAGAGACAGTCAAAAGCCTTAGATAAATCCATCGGAATTATAGTTACATGTTTGTTGTTAAGGGCATCCTTCCAGTCTTCTAGTAAACATAAAGGTGTGATCAGGCATTTATAATCTTTCCAAGAAACACCCAAGAATGTTAATAATTTTATCAGCTGGGTCTCAATTGATTTCTCAAACAGTCTGAATATAATTGAGACAATTGTCCTATATGAAACTTGGAAATGCTTTTGCTTTCTTCAAACAATCAGTAAACATAACAGACCAGTGTTTTGTCCAACAAAGAATGGCATCCATTTTTAACATGTTAACTGTAATTTGGTATACCCAACCCCCACTCATGATTTAATATAATTCAATATTCGCATCATTTTAGTGATACAATCAAGGTTACCCAAGTTAAAATTGAAATGCCATGTAACTATTGTAATTATATGTCGCATCTGAACATGCCATCTATCGGATACCTCAATCAGATCTACTGCTGAAGGCCTCGGTAAATTCTTGAAAGAATACGATATAGATCCGTTATCCATAAAGTTTATCCACAGTAGACGTAATTGTCTATCGGCCAAGCTGACTGTATATAATTCAGACTGCGACACTGTTGAAAATGATGTAACATGGCCAAAAGGTGTTTATGTAAGAAGGTGGTATGGGAATCAATCTTGGCGAGACAGGTTTAGCAATCGCGATCAGGAGGCAAATGAAGGTGCAGGATGCGATATTCTGTGACTAGGGTGACAGTTAATTGTTCATAAATTTGCCATTATGTTCTGTCGTAAGTTAATGTGTTTTGTCATCTTTGTCATTTTAGTCCTGCTTTCACGATGCATAAGTATTAATATGCCTATATTGCAAGTTAATATGAATCTTAATATACTGACCTGGAATGTTAGAGGAATTATGTCCTCTGCTCTTAGCTTTAGTGCAATGCTGGATAAATATAATGTTGACGTAGCTTGCGTAACTGAACATAAACTATTACAGCACATACTTCCATTTTGCGATACTATTCGTTCTGATTATAAATGCACTGCTAAGGCAGAGGATATTTCCTCTAATTGTATGTTAATAAAATGTGGTAAAGGAGGAGTTGCAATCTTCTGCAAAACTTCTCTCATGAGATATGCTAACTTTATAGATGAAGTTAATAGTGACAGAGTTGTTGGCATAGAATTCAAATTTCCTGATATGCAAAATGTATATATTTTTTGTGTATATATGCCGACCCTATTATATGGCATAGATTGTTACAAAGCGCAAATTGAGTTGATTCAAAATCTCTATGATCAGTACTCACAGCTGGGGGACGTGTATTTTACTGGTGATTTCAATGCAGTAGCTGAACCAGCCACTTTCAGAGATTACAAAGATAGAGTATTTCATGAGTTCTTGCGATATAATAATCTAGTGAGTGCTGGACATTTAATAATATGCACTGGTTCCCGCTATACGTTCACCCCAGCAAGAACGATGATTGATCATTTTGTACTGTCGGATCAATGCATAGGTAGATTACGAAGTGTGCACATTGTTTCAGATCACGAAGAGCACGCGATATCTGACCACCTCCCTATCCTTACTTCCCTTCGTACAGTGACCTGTGGGAGAGACTTCAGACAGTCTATGAAGAGAAACAACATAGCCTGGAATAAATTAAACGCTGATATCTTGAAAAACTATCAATCTGAGCTGGACCTTCGCCTGAAAACTTTAGATATAGATACTATTTCGGACAATGTTGATAGCTTTTACCAGCACATTGTTAATGCAATACAGCAGTCAAGCGACATCGCGCTTCCAAAGTCTAAATTCAATTATCATGCCAAACCATATTGGTCAAATGAACTCAAAGAAGCACATAAACTTCAAAGACAAGCTAGGTATACTTGGATAAATTAGGGAAGACCAAGGGGTAGTCAATTTAATTCTTACAGAGAATATAAAGATAAGAAGAGAGACTTTAGAAACGTTCAAAAACTGGCTGTGGAAAAATATATGGGGGAGGTGTATGAAGAAATTGAAAAAGCACATGAATGCGATGTAAGACACTTTTGGAAAATGATCAACATTAAGAGAGGGAACAATACAAATTTTTGTCAGGAACTATCAACTGATGGAGTTTGTGTCCGTGATGATGATTCCATCGCAAATGGCTTTGCTAGATACTATGAGGACATTCACACGCCGAATTTAAACCATAGTTTTGACGGAAACTTTTATGAATTTATAGAGAGAGAATTAAATCGGGGTCTACAGGACGAAGTAAGCCATATCGAGGCCTTACAGACCAGTATCAGTTTAAATGAAGTACGAGAAATCATTAAAGGTCTAAAGAAATCAAAAGCATCGGGCCATGATCAAATTTGCAATGAACATTTGATCTATGGCAGCGACTACCTCATCGAGTGTATGACAATTTTATTTACTCGGATGATTGATCAATCTTACATACCTGTAGATTGCAAAAAAGGGTTAGTAATACCACTGTACAAAGGTAACAGAAAATCAAAGAACTCCCTCGAAAGTTACAGGCCTGTTACTTTACTGCCTGTTATCTACAAAACCTTTGAGAAAATTATTCATGAACGTTTGGTAACTTGGCTCAAAGATACTAATTCTAGTATACCCAGTTCACAACAACATGGTTACCAAAAAGGTTTAGGCTGCACAACAGCGAGTTTTGTGCTGTTGCAATCAGTACAATATAATGTAAACATGGGTTCACGGGTTTTTGCTGCTTTTCTTGATACAAAAAAGGCATTTGATACCGTGTGGCACGAAGGACTGCTTTTTAAATTATTCACGTTGGGAATTACGGGTAAATCCCTTTTGATATTTTTTAACATGTATACAAATTTACAGAGTAAAGTTCTTGTAAATGGGCAATTTTCAGATTGGTTCTCAATTGGCCAAGGAGTGAGACAAGGGGGTGTTTTGTCAACCTTGATGTACACAATATTTATAAATGACTTGCTGCTACAGTTAGAAAATAGTGGATTTGGAGCAAAGATTGGATCCTTAGCTGTGGGAAATCCAACCCTAGCTGATGATATTTCACTTTTGGCTATATATCCTAGCAATCTACAAAAGCTGTTAGATATAGCATACGACTACAGTAATAAGTGGCGATTCGAGCTTAGTGTTACAAAGTCATACATTATCATTTTCGGACCCCAATACAAGAATTTTATCAATATGAAATGGTATCTTGGCCCGTCATGTTTGCCGGTCACCGATTCGGCAACACACCTGGGTCACCGGATTAACTCAAAGCTGACGTCGCATGACGCAATACTCGATGCATGCAAGAAAGGGAAAAAATCTTTTCACGGTCTGTTTGGTATTGGCATTAAACCGAATGGTTTAAATCCTTTGGTTGCTGCAAATGTAATTAAAAAGGTAATTTTCCCTTCAATGTTTTATGGAAGTGAATTATGGTGTAACATTTCAAAAAGTGACCTCGCTTTATTGGATAAAACTCTGAGGTATTTTGCCAAACATTTACAAGGTTTTCCAATACATACAAGATCAGACATTGCCCTGGGAATGCTAGGATGGACATCAGCGCAGTCCGAAATTGATAGAAGAAAATTGATGTTTTTACACAGATTGTGTTTGATGCCTAACAATGTACATACTAAACGTGTGTTTAACGTTGCGTTATTTCACTTCATTCTGAGCGGATGCATGTCAAGCTGCGGGTTAATTTCAAATTTATATTATACCTCAAAGAAGTTTGACTTGCTCGGGTATCTAACTGATTATTTACATCATTCTGAAATTCCAGATAAACATAATTGGAAAGAAATTGTAAGGTCAAAAATTGTTGGTCTTGAAAATAGCCTCTGGAGAGTTCGTATGTCTAATCAAGCAGATTTTGATAGATTCTCTTCGATACACGAATACTTACGACCTGCCTCAGTGTGGCAGTCGGCTAAAACTAGACAACACACTAAGGTATTTACATATGTAACTAAACTATGGGCTGCTGTTCCACAAACACAGCTTGATATGTGTATTAGATGTGGGAATGTTTATACAGACTTGATACTTCATTGCTGTGTTAGTTGTCCTTATATGTCGAACTTTCGAAATTCTTTCTGGGATTTCCTTACTGATAAATTTCCCCTGAGCCTGCACATTACGTTATTTAATGCAGAAGATGAGCTGCAACTACAATATCTTTTAGGTAAAAGGTTACCATCAGGAGTAATCGACAAAGAAAACTCCAAGCTATTCGTCCTGTATGCAGCATACTTTGTCATGCAGTGTGCAGCTATCTTCTGTAAATAAGGTACTGAAACTTGCAACTTATGAGTTGACGAACACTTTGTTGATTGATATTGTGTAAGAATTTGTATTCCAATATAGAATATTTTTTTTTTTTTTTATATTTATTGATTGTATTCAGATGATTTATTCTTATATCATGTAATCTTCCATGGAAGGAAATAAAGATGATGATGATGATCATTTTAGTGATACAATCAAGGTTACCCAAGTTAAAATTGAAATGCCATGTAACTATTGTAATTATATGTCGCATCTGAACATGCCATCTATCGGATACCTCAATGAATTTCTTGTTTCTGGCATTTAAATTAGACTACAAGATTTTTAAAAAAATGATTTTAAATTATTATCTTGCATCTGAATACTTGTTTAGCTTTCGTTTCGGTTCCACAGATTCGCTACGTTTATACTACGTTGAAACTCTACACGATAGATTGGGATGTACAAACTGTAAACCCTTGGTACAGCAGCACGAGTACCAAACGTTTCGTGGAAACTATTTACAAAATGTGTGACTACATACTATGCAACATAGTCTACTAACAGTGTCGCTTTCCTTTGTGAAACTTTTCCGAACTTGCCAACATAGTTGGCCAACTTCAACTGCCTGTAACTTTAGTCACTTAGATAGACACTGGTGACTATGATAGATACCTGTAAGTGTAAAGTATTGTGTATGTAGAAAGTCTTACAAAACAAGCTCAAATTTCGAAGCAATCATACGACCCCGGTTTCCCTTTGACTTTCCGTTTTCAAGTTAGAAATGACACAATCAGTTCTACAGGAAGAAAAGCTACTCAATTGGAATGTCTTCGGCCGTTTCCATTGCAGTATTTTTTTAAAAAAAATTATAGACTGGTCCCATAGTAAACGGGTCAGAAAGGACCGGTACGGAAAAGGACCGGGTTAGAAAGGCCAGTAACGGGTCAGAAAGGACCTGGACGGAAAGGGCCCTGTTTACAAAGGACCGTTTAAAAGACTGATTAATAATAATAATAATAATAATAATAATAATAATAATAATAATAATAATATAAGAAGAAGAAGAAGAAGAAGAAGTAGAAGCAGAAGAAGAAGAAGAAGAAGACAGAGTTTCTACAATACCCATATATATTCATTTCTAAGTCAATGACATTTTTACATATATTGCAAAACCAATGAGCCGCAAAAACTGAAGCACTGGTCAGTGAGGATTAACACCACGACAAAATGAAGCACGGAAAGCAAACAACAGACCGCTGCCGATTATGCAGATTGTAGTACCGATCTTAGGAAAGAATCAGCGATCGCATTGCACTTTACACACTTCCTTTACCTGTTTTCTGTTTCAGATTTAGTTAATATGTTAGGAAACTTTGATAATCACAATTAAGACGCCAATACAAGTCTCTACAATCACAACTCTTTCCCATGCCTCCAGTCCCAACAGAGTTTGATGTGTCATACGATTTTAACAGTTTTTGTAACGATTACTGTTATGTATATTTGATTTACTTGTATCTGATTTAATATATATTTATTTCAATTTAATTGCTTGTCAGTTTTAATTTTTTTATTACAGTCTAGTGTAATGTATATTTGTTCCCTAGAGATGATACTTTTTTTTCAGAAAATAATTTGACCTTGACTGTTAGTTTATAAACACCAGGTGTTGATCTAAATCCTGACCTTGTTTCAAATATATGGTAATCAAGTAAACAAGTTCTGTTTTTATTTTAAAATGATTGGTTGTTGTCCAGGTCATGATGGGACTTCGTCTTTAAGATGTAAGCAAGTTTTTAATATAAAAAAATATTTCTTAGAGTAAAATGATTGGTTTTCGTCAGGGTCACGCTGGGTAGACATGATCTTTAATAAGAACTTATTTTCTGAAAGCTTCGAGAAGATGATCACGTGACCCCTTGTTTACGTTTTTGAAGACCATATAACCTCTATTTTGGAAAACTATTCTCAGTAGAAGCTGGGATGTTAATTTGGAAGTTGTATGTTGTGCTGTTTGGAGTTATTTCAAATTACTTGGATTCAAAAGGATTGATTCTGTTATTTTTCTGTGCTCATGTAAGATTGTTAATCAAAAAGACAGTTTTTATAAAAAATTTATTTTCATTTCCAAAACCTGAGTGATAATTCTTGTTTCTACAAGGAACTGTAGACTTCAGCACTACAGATTGCAGCATACGCCATCGTCTTCCATCTTGGATTCTTCGTCGGGATTCGAACTTGAAATCAGTAGAATATTTTGTTATTAGGACTTCAAAAAATTTATTCTTGGATTATTCTTGGAAGCGATTTTTTCAAACCTTAAGTTCATTTTTTTCCCCATTTTTTTAGGATTTTTTTTCCAGGAAATAAATTATTGTATTTTTCAAAGCTTGTTGTTTTCATTCTTTCTTGTCATACTGCTTATTCGAGCCTAAACAAGTGACATAAGAATTACTGAGACACTCTTGACTAAACTACCACAGGCGATTATCTGTAAACTTCATTCATAGCATTTTATTCATCATCTTTTGTACTTTTTCCATTACATATATCTTTTAGTGAATAGAGCATTCAACACATTCCCCCATATAATTGCATTTAATGACCATTTGGTATTCGTAAGCACAAAAGGCCGAAATGATTAAAGCCGACTCAACCACAGCAGAAAATCACAAGACCGAATCCACTCCGACCGACCCTATGGGAAGAGAAAACATATACTACCATAAGGTATATGCGCATGAGCAGCAACAAATAATAAGATCATCACAACGTGTAATACCTACATCAACTGCAAAATCTTTACCGTTGAACACTGATTCAGGTGCTTCTGGATTTATTTGTATGCTAATTTTGTTACAACCTAATTTTACCATTGTATTCCTAAATTGCCTGCTGTGTACAATTTATGTCAACAACACACAATTAAGTTTTTGGTAGTTACTGTTTCATCTTTTTTCACCATAACCTGTTTTTCATACCCGTCTATCAATTTATTACGACTTATAGAAAAGATAAGCAATCCGTATGATGGCATATGTTCACTGTATTCATTGTGCCAGGGAAGTTAGGCCACGACAACATGCGATTGCTTGTAACGTGTGTGGGTTTTGGCAACATCGCACGTGCAACATTGGTAAGAACACTTTTATTATTTGCCTTCTTTGTTCATTTTATATAGAACATATAGTAGCGTGTCGCAATTATTCTCATGATCACTGACGTACGATTGCGACATACTGCACAATGATTCTCTACTGAAATTATTTATAGACATTTCACAGTAAAACAAGGATTTGATATTTACGTATTAGTTAATTTTAGTAGATATGATACTAGTAATTGGCAATTCATACATAAATGGTCCTTTTTGGGTCGGGCCTTTTCGGAGCGGTCCTTTTAAGCATTAGTCCGTTTTGGTCGTGGGGCATTTTGGTACCCGTCCGTTTTGACCCTGATCCGTCCCATATTGTACTTCTACATACGGCAAGAAACCAGACCAGAAGAAACCTCGTACGAAAGAGACATACTAAGCAGGTCATTTATGGGATGTGGACTCGAGTCGCAATTATTTTTCTTATACGGTCTCGACTTTTGTTTCTCGGTAGTGAACTTTCCACTGTGTCCAAATAAGTATAAATCATATGTTCTGAATCTGAATCTAAATGTATACAGTGCAGAGCCAGTTACGGCATAAATGCACCAGAATCCGAATGTATACAGTGCAGGGCCAGTTACGGCATAAATGCACCGGAATCCGAATGTGTACAGTGCAGGGCCAGTTACGGCATACAATCTAAATGTATACAGTGCAGGGCCAGTTACGGCATACAATCTAAATGTATACAGTGCAGGGCCAGTTACGGCATAAATCTAAATGTATACAGTGCAGGGCCAATTACGGCATACACTCTAAATGTATACAGTGCAGGGCCAGTTACGGCATACAATCTAAATGTATACAGTGCAGGGCCAGTTACGGCATAAATGCACCGGAATCTAAATGTATACAGTGCAGGGTCAGTTACGGCATACATGCACCGGAAGAGAGATGGCCAGCTAGAAAGTAGTACTGTTCAAGAATCGTCTTGAAGCTCTCCGCTGATTGCGCGCAAACAATACTGTCACTCAGATGATTCCAGTCCACATATTTTTTAACGAAGAATTTTTAAATTTTTATGTTCTACATTGCTCAACTATAAAATACCTACTATCATTTGATACTAGTTTTTCTACAGTGTTTATACATTCAAAATTTGGAAAATATTTGGCTTTTTGTCTTAATTATTTTACAAATATATTTGGTGAGAGAGCCGGCACTAACCCCTCGACTACTTTATAGAGGTATATCAAACTAATCCTACTACGCATGTCTTGGAGTGTTGGTAGAGGCAGGTCAGCTTACATTTTGGTGACGCATCCTGCTTCTCTGGTTTTTTAGTCACCCGATACAAATCTTGTTGCCTGTTGTTGAACCTTCTCGATTATATTAACATGCTTAATGTAGTACTGATGCCAGACAACACAACCATATTCTAACACGGATCTGACTAGTGCTAGATAGGCAGTTTGTCTACATGTTTGTGGGCAGTGTCTGAGGTTTCAGTCTAGGTAAATCCAGTAAGATCGACATTTGTAGTGTCCCGTTTATTGCAGCTCGTGTCATTTCATGTGCTGGATGTCCGAATCGCTTGAAATAACGATCGCCAAGTCCAAGAAAATTCTCCGGAGAAGCTGCTACGTTATCAACTGAAATCATGTCAGAGGAATTATTTTTTGTGTTCCAATGACCGCCATGACCAAACTCATCACAAGATTATGATATATCATCGAAAAATTATTTTGGTATTGGACGCCATTTTTTTTTTTGGGGGGGGGGGGGGCTATATTAGCCACAACAGAGAAAATATCAAAACAGTTAAAGAGTATATCGTGTTGTCGCCGTCATATTTTACCGCAGTCCGTTTCATAGCACGTTGGAGTGTTTCCTTCTGACGAAAAACTCCAGATGGCAACAAAAAAAAAATACAAAAAAAATGATTTAATGACTCGTCATCGAAGCTACTTATGCAGGCGTCTTCCACACCCCCACTGTAAAATAACCAGACTGATACAGGGTCGTTTTTACTTATGTTGCGAATTTCCTCAAAAGTATCTCAGTTGTAAAATCTTATTGTTCTTTCTTCTGGAAATGTTGTCACAGACTCTGTCCACGCATGACAATTGAGATCAGTTAATGTTATTGAAACACCTTTGGTGCGATAAATACCAGAGTAGTATAAAATCTAATTGGTTATTGCTTTTATTATATTGGACTCTTCAGTGGGTTTTTTTCAAGCGTGGGAACGTCATTATTACTAGCTCCATTAATGAAATAGTTTTCCCGGTTAGATATTTTGTTTTTCACCTTGATTCTGTAAGTCTGTTTCCGCGTCTCGAGTTTTCAAAATGTTCTCTGACACGTTGACCCACGCAATTTAACGAGCCTGTTTTCATCGGAGTAGGAGCAGATTTGTCTGATTCATTTAAACGATAAATTGCGTAAGTAACAGCCGTCACGAGATACGCGTTCTTGTAGAATGTGTTGTCATTTCCGGTGAAAACACCTGGTTTAGAATTTTTATCCATTATGACGACATTGTTATGTCGCCGTGATTCCTTAACAGGGTCGAGTGTATCGCGAATAATCCAAGTCGGACCATCTTCGCTAACATATTGAACAATAAATTTTATTCTGAATATGTATTTGCTGTCATCGACATGATTATTAATAATAGTAGCCGCCGTCTTATCATTCATGGTGGAATCAACGACATATAGGCGAGTATAAATGGCAAATAAGCACATGTTATACTTAGCATTCAATTAGCAGGTTATAACTTGTTAATAATTTGATATCCTTATGTGCATTTTAAGCACAAACACTACCTGCACTATGACTTTTGGCAGCTCGACCCTTTTGTCTTTGACCTCTGGATGAGGAATGTTCAACCTAGTAAAATCAGGTTTGAACACGAACAACTCTACCACTTGATCCGGAACTTGATTTTCCTGAAATCTGATAGCACTTCTTGTGTTAAAGGAAATATAAAATATTTTCAAACAATTATATACTCTTCTTTTCCATTGATATATTTCATTTTTAAATTGAAATTTGTTTATTAAAACAATGCTCGAATCTTTAATTTGAATTATTTTGTATTTCATAACAAATAAACACGAGCGTAACCTAAACAACGTTAAAACGTCTAAGCCACCTTGTAAAAGCTGGTGTTCGACATCTAGTTTCATTTGCACGTGGCCTGTTGTCGGTTTAACATTACTTTTCTCTTCATTTGTTGTTTTTTTTTTTTTGTTGTTTTTTTTAAAAAGATTTGTATAAACCGCTAGTAACCCGAAAATGCCTGGGCGATTTACACATGGTTGACAATATGAATGGTCAGCATAAGACAGAACCACCAATAAGTAGTTATTTAATGACAGGGGTTGAAATGTCAATTTTTTAATATCAATTAGCATACAATTCTGAACACATGATAATGGAATAACTTGGAACAGGTTTTTCACACTGCATTTTATTTGGATGGATTTAATGGATCTAAGGAGGAAGGATTTAATTAGCAGCACAGGCTGTGAAGAGAGGAATATGGCGGCCAGACCACGTGGAAACAAATGACGCAAAAATACATGGAATCGTTGTAATGACCAGCTCATGGTAATATAAACTATATGTGACACATTGTGATGCTTTTATGTGCTATTTTATTTGATTTTTTTAGTCGTGAAATGATGAGAAGACCAAGTGAAAATAACGCCAAAAAATACAAGGCTTTGTTTCAGTAACTAATAGTCCTTTTAAAAAATAAAGCTTCTTATAAGATCAAAAAAATGTTAATGCTCTAGCAGAGAGTAGGTGTTTCAAAAATAAAAATCTTCCTACCAGAACGAAAAGAACGCCAAACCGAAGCCTCTAACTGATCGATATTTTCTCTAACTGGGTCATTTATTTTATTTTTTCATGAATGTCAAATTTGAATAGTATATAACATCAGGATTGTTACAAAGTCTTCAAAAGGGGCTAAAAAAAAAACCCTAAATCAACTGGTCAACTAAGTCAGCTAAGCCAGCTGCGCCAGCTAAATCGGTTACTTCAGATTTAAAAAAAAAACATAGTATATAAATGCATTAGAAAAATTTGTTGAAGTTCGTAATGATTTTAAGGAAAAAGTACAAGTTATGTGTGAAGAAGCTGAAAAGCTGGCTAGAATGAACGAACAAACTCGGGTGATTGCAGACGCAATAAAACTTGCACAGTATCAAGCTGAAGAGAATAAAAAAATCAGCAAATTGAAGACGAAATAAAACGGCAAATTGAGGCGAAAAAAACAAATTAATTATTTGTAGACGCAGTAAAAAACGCAGAAAAATGAAACTGACGCGTTACAAAATGGTCAACAGATCATAAACGAATGGTTCTGGTTAATTGTTGGATTCGCAAAAATCACAAAATATATATGATTTAATAATGCAGACAATTTTTAAACAATATAAATATTAAATAAGATTGTGAAATATAATTAAGAAAAAATAACTATTTGACTCAATTGCTGTGTGGACATGTCAATAATTTATTTTTCCCTAATTATATTCATCTATCTGAATAATAAAAATTCATCCACTCCTTTCGTCAAATTCTTCTAACACGAAATACTGCCAGATAAACTAAATTAGACCAATCGATTCTGTTGTCGACGATCTATACATTTGTGTCGCTAACTATTAAACCCTTGTGACGAACGAATTGTTACGGTGTATCCCAGCGACTAAATTTTATTTGTAGCGCATCATCGACCACACTTAAAGGAACGAAAACAATGTCATTAAGAACGATAATTTGTCGTCCTCCACCTGGTATATGAACTTCGATATTCTGTCGCCGAGAATCTGCTGGGCGATAACATAATGAATGGTACGGGTAATTCTGGAAAAATAATGATCATCCATTATTTATTCATAATAATCAACAAAAATCTTCAACAATCCATGCGGAGACAATCCAACAAGAGGTGGGGGTTGACCGTGATCGCCGCATATGGTAATAGCTACATTTTTTGTTAATAGCTAGTCAAGAAATGTTGTTAGTGTCTCAAGCGACACTGTGCATATTTCATCCCAATAATCTTGGAATGTGTTTATCTCGCATTCGGTCGGGTGGCCATTTGTTGCCTTTCCATCGAAAGAAGCTATGATATGTATGAGATTTTACCCCTCGCTCTTTCATTTCCCTGGCGAGTCGGTGAGTCAGAGTTGATACGACCATATTAAGTCCATGAAATAATTCAACTGCACGCGTTGTCTTTCCTGATGCTCCTGGTCAGTGTAAATAAACTGTCTTATATCTGGCGACAGTATCGTATATTGATGGTGATAATGATATTGTCTCTTGAATATTCACACGATAGGTATATTTGCAATTGACATCAGCTGTTTCATCATAGCTGTGTAATTGTTCTTTTTTCATTCTTCATCCGCCCCATGATGATTCAGTGCAGATATTTACTTGTTTTAACAAATTTGCGTGTTTCTTGTTGATATAAAATGAATCTGTCGCTACTCTAAAGGCAACTTTAGGAAATATGTTTACCATCGACAATAAATTTATCGAAACGTATGCGAACATCGAAGATCTTGACTGAGTATACTGCGGTGAGTCGCCATCAATGTAATTCACAATTGTTCCTAGTTTAGTTCCAACTGATAAGAAAGCTGTTTCTCAGCTAATACATCTTTTTTTTTCTTAGTTGTATCGGCAATGTTAGAATCTAGTTCAGCATCGTCAATAACTAATCAACAACAGCTACATTTATGACCATGTTCCCGCCTTGTGTGAACTTCCCAATTATCTTTCTACCGAGATCCTTTGCCAGTTTATTTTCATAGTCAAGCTTGTTTTCATACTTATTTGGATCAAATGATCGTTTTGTTTCTTCCGGTAACCAAACTTGTCTTTGTGGACTCTATGACAATATTATTTCACTAACGGTCAATAGTGTGACGTTCTGTCGTATTGGGGTGGGGTTCTCCCAATATAATTTAATTAAATTAAATTGAAAGTTTCACCCTGGCTCGTTAGGTTAGAAAGTTAAATTAGTGATGATGTAGATTTACAGTTCTGAGCCCCCAATCAGCAATGCCGACGGTTAAATTATAGAGAACACGAAGATGAAATTCAATCAATAACAATTTAATAAATGTGATAATATAAAACGATAACTTCTAATCACTCGTCTTTCCCTCGACCAAGTGACAGCCTAATTCATCCCGTGATTTACAGTGTGAGTTCGATTTTCCCCCTGTCCTTGCATCTACTCATCTATTTCTTCCCGCTGATTCTTCCTTCCTTCCGTTCCTCTAACTCCTTCTTTGTCTCTGTTTCTTCTCTACTATCTCCTCCAGCTTCGCTCCAGACTTCAACTTCTCCTTTCTTCTCCTTTCCCTCTCTATTATCTCCTCCTCCAATTCGCTCCTAGACTTCAACTCCACCTTCTTCTCCATCCCTCCTTTCCTCCGTCTCTCTATCTGAGACAACGGGACCAAACTTTAACTGGTCTGTCCCTCAAAGCTTCCTTATTTGAAGCTTTCTGTACTTAGAATTTCCCGCTCTAAGATTTTTCCCGCCAATAACGAATGGCTATTCGGAGTTACGCTAACCTCTTCTCTGGGTAATTTCTCTCAGCGAACTAACTTTTGCCGGAAAACGCAGGGATATCATTCTACCCAAATCAAGGTCTCCCCCTATCTCGATTCTGATTGGGTGGCGCTGTGCCCCTGTCCAATCGTCTTAGCGGCCAGTTCAACTTGTCTGTCTGTTTGCAGGGGAAAGAAGTTAGGATACTCCCACTTCTTCATGCAATTTCTTTTGATCTGGGAACATTTCGACACCTAGGTGATAACTGGCTATCGGGCGCCTCGCAACTCCGATGTCCGGTTTTTCGATTCTAGCCACAACAGTCTTACGTAACGGATTAGTGCTAGCCTTCGGCAATGTTCGACATCAAACAATGACCCGTCAGAATTACCTTGATTATACATGTTTTAAACTGGGCTACTCTGGTTCCGGGTAAACATGACAAATAGTAATGAGATTCTTGAATCAAGCATATATCGTAATAATACTGTCGCCTGTCGGTGCCCACATTTTTTTGAAAAGTGTTTGCCAAACCAGATATAACAAATCGGATGAAGATTTTCAGCAAGCTTAACTAATGTAATTCGTGCAAACCCGGTTATATCAAATCTGGCAGAGGTCCGTTTACTGAAACCCTGATCATTGCATGTGTCCAAATCTCTTAAAATATTCTGAACATTCTCCCATTCTGAGAAAACGTCCTAGATAACATGCAGCCATATCAAGTGATAATACATCTCTGCAATCGTATCTGGTATTCCACAATCCGTTATGTCCGTATTCGACACAGCTTGATATTTTATCATCGATAAAAATCAAAACGAGTCGGCTTCCACGAATTTTTCTCTCTAACAAAATGAACTGCGACAGATGGAACAGTAAAACAATTACTGAGTAATTTTTCATGGTCGTTGGTGTATTTCGACGCAAGATTTTCATTTTTGTGTGAAGAAATTCTGTTTCGCCATTAGATCTCAAAAACTGATCAAACTTATTATCTTTAATATAAATGCTTCCATCAGGTTTAATTAATTCTTCGTGACTTTTTTCAGAATTAAATAGCCACAATGATAGAGGATCATTCTTACTTATTTCGTTAATAGCATCAAACATTTCTCCCTGGTAAAAATTTCACTGTTCTATCTCGTGGAAATAGTGTTACTGCATTTGTCCAAGCATGTGCGTTGTGATCAAATATTTATATCTGAGATCCGTTATCCACATATTTCGGCGAGCGTAAGATCTTTCCTGTTAGTGTCTTCACTAATATTGAAAATCGTAGTTTCTTCTCGAGCTCAGCAGTATGATTAGTTACTTAGTTGAATTAACGTGGTTTTCGTACTGTTGTACATGCACCACGGTTCAGCATCATTTATTGTGGCTCCGTTATCTATAACTTGTTCAGCCCATTTGCTTTTTATTCCACGTCGTCAATCTGTTAGTTTATTTCCTCTTGATGCGTTCATAAAATGTTCCATCACTCGTTCTGCAACACAATTTAGCTTCGAAAATCTCATCAGCTTGAGATCACCAGCGTCAGGATTTTCATGTATCGTATGTATTGCCTAAATAACAGCTGATACTGGATACGCCTGTCTGTTATACGGTTTGTCAATTCCTGTCAACATTGCTAGATTTGAAGTCTTATTTATAAATACGGAAAAGGTAGAGTGTTTATGTAATCGAACTGGATTGTTTTTATCGATAATAATCCATTCGTCATAAACATATTTTATGAATTTTATTTTGATATGATATGTTCGGTAGTCGAGTTAATTAATAATTGCCGAACATCGATTATCGTTCATTGTAGCATCAACAACAATCTCTCCGTTCTCATCAAGAACTTAACAAATTGACCAAGAATGAGTCGCTCTGTCTCTGTAAAACTCTTGCTTAGCATCACGGATTTTCTCCATTAACACTTTACCCGTCTTCCTGAATAAAGCTTTCCTGGGCAACTCAGGGGTTAATCTATTTAGATCAAATCTATATGTATCTGATTTATCCTCGCTAATGGGAATTACGTCAAAAATTACACGAGATTCATCGACGATATTTTCTGCAAGTGTCTGCAGATCTGCATTCGATATTGGATATTTCGCTACTTTACCAGTAAGAGCTTTATAACCCTTCATCAATTGTTTAGCAAGAATATGTCGAGGAGTATACGCTTTTTTGATAGGATGGAATATTCAACTTTATCTGCCTGTGATGACTGATCGATTATTTTTGAGATATCATTAATTATTTTTTTAATGAATGTCTTTCATTCGCTAGAATGCCAAAAAATCTTAAGTATAAAATTATAACTTGACCGGGAAGATCCCGACTGAGCGATTCATTTACTTCGTATATCCTCATGATTTTAGACATTATTATAATATTAATATATATTCAGTTGATATAAAATATGATTAAAACAAAATTCAATTTGAATAAAAAATATAACCGCAATAATATATAATGCCATTTCAGATTGGAATGAATAAATTCAGTAGCTCATGCAAGGGTCAACTGAGATGTGTAATAAAAGCTGCTACAGAGAATACTGCGGTCTTCACATTTTTCTTTTAGAAAAGAAGAAAACAACAGGCATAAAGATGCCTAAGCTGTGGTAAAGGCGTGCGAGGACAATATCAGATTTATACAGATTGTGGTGGAGATCAATATCAATCATCAACCGCTTATTACAAAAAAGGTCTCCAAATTATGAATAAAAAAATCCACCGACGGTTCAGGAGATTTTGGAAGAGAAAACAAATTCCTCTGACTGACAATAAAGTAATTATGGTGAACTGAATTTAAAATAAATATGACTAATAATGTGTTTAATGAATGCTCACATTAACAGATAAAGTTTATATAAATGAAACACCTACTCCAGGTTGTAAAATTATTTTGAAGATGAGAAACAATAAAAATTACAGCAAAGGTGATTAGTAAAATTCACATATGATTTTCACAGAAGTCAAATACTTAAAGATTTTTATCACGAGATGAGCTAGCACAAAAACGAGTACAGAAAAAAATCGTTAAAAAACACAATCAGCAAATAATTAAAAAATATATTTATTATTGTATATCCTCATGATTTTCGGTCATTTTCATTTTGTTCCATTTTTTGTATGTGATCTGAATAAAAAAATTGGATATAGAATAATGTGTTCAGTAAACGATTTAATCGAATTAAATATACTTGAGCTTCATAAAGACGAAAACGAAAATTATTTCTATAACAAACTGATTCATGGACTAAATGGTGAAACAAATTTCATGCCACCGAGTGATTCACAAATCACGTTAAAAATTATTGATGCAAAAATTATACCTATCATCGGTAAAACAACTGACTTTACGATGTTTTCACCAATTAAGATTAATAACGAGTTTGTAGAAGAATTCAATCGTCGATTGAACATATTATCTCTTCCTATAGACAAAGTAGAATAATTTTTTTCACAGGCCATTAACACAAGAGGATATAAGAGCTAAGTTGATTGTTGATGAAATAATGGGCCTTGAATAGATGAAGGATGACAACCCTGACAAGTTAAGGAAGGATGATAAAAACAACATCGATAAAGATATGAAGAAAAAAACAGTAAAGTTTCAACGGTAAGACATGAGGAAGGAAAAAATCTGATTTATCATTTTATTATTATTATTATTATTATTATTACTATTACCTTAAAAATCAGTATTTTAAATATCCTTGAAAATCTCATCCAGTTCATTCATTAATTTTTTCATTCTCTTTGATCGTTTTTCAGCAGCTGTTTTCTACATTGCATATTGATCACGGACGATTTACATTTTATTTCATCAACTTCATTATTTTTTCTGACTAAATAAAATTCATTTTTTTTTTTAAAAAAAAACTTCTTTTGTTCTATTGATTTCTATTTCAACATTTTTTTATCATGCTCAAAATTTAATCTGATAAATTATATTTTTCCAGATTTGTCTTTTTATTTCACTTTCACATATATCATTCATTGTTTTTTATATTTCATCACGTAATTGTTTATTATCAGGATCAAGTTCATATCATTCTGATTTTAATAAAGATATTTGATCATTTAACTGATTAACATTATTATTATTATTATTATTATTATTATCAGGCATATTTTATATTATCTTTCGTAATTGCTCAATCTCACTACGAAGTTTTTCTGTTTCTAATGAAGAATATGAAGGTGGTGGGGATAAAAACACTGGTTCCAATTTATTTACTTTTTCAGCATCAACCTTCTTTGACTTGTCAGGGTTACCAAGGTCATTACAGTCATCATCAATAACAAATTTATCTTCATCAGGAATTTTATTTATTTTATTAGATTTTCTAAAATCATTTATTGTCCAAATATCATATTCCCGAGTTAGACCAATATGATATTTTCTAGCTATTTCAGCTGCAGATTTAACCCAGCGTAGTTTTACAATCGCTTCTTCATCTTGCGGTGATAAAACTGTGACTTTTGTCATTTTGTTATAAAATAACGAATTTATTTTTTCCGATTATGAAATAACTTGATCATCGCATACTTGACAGAGAAAAATTGATCAATTTTTATTTTCTCAGAGGGTGAAGCCTCATACAATTCTCTAAATGGTTCTAGCGGTTTATTAATATTTTCTCGCACAACATATTCTGAAATGATGTGGGGTTTTTTTTGTCCGATATAAGACTGATTTTCAAATTTTCAACTAATTTATGAACAGAACTGGTGAATTTATCAACAAATTCCAAAATCACTTAGAGAATTGCGTGAAGTATTGCCCTCTGAAAAAATGAAATTCAACTGCTTTTCTACTGACAAATCGCCTAAAATAGGTGAAAAAAGAGTAATTTTGACTAAATGTCATCAAAATCTCAGATTTATCTAAGAAAATCATTAATAAAATATTTCAGACTCGTCTTGCAATGACAGAAGTGTTATTCATCACACCTTGTTGTAGAATAATAACGGAAAGATAAAATAATTATGATGAAATTATTTCTGCAATTAATTTTTATCCGCACATTTTATAGCACAACTTTTTATTATTATTGCCCGATTTCAGAAATTACTTGGGTTTTTTCCACACATTTTAGGCGATTTGCCTACTGTCTATCTTTGTTGCTTAAAATAATATAATAAATAACTGTATAATTTTTTTTTGGTGAAACGATTGATTACTGAAACAAAGTCTTGTATATTTTTGGCGCCATTGTCAGTTGGTCTTCTCACCATTTGGTCGATTAAACCCCCTATGGTGTTCATACCACGACTGAAAAATCAAATAAATAAGCATAATTAAAAAAACATCACGATATATCACATAATTTATATTAGCATGCGTTGGTCATTACAACGATTCCATGTATATATAAAAAAACACAAAATGTGTGACATTTTTTTTCACCTGGTCTGGCGCCATATTCCTCTGTCACCCCCTGTGCTGCTTACTTACCACCCGCATACAAAGATTAGTCGACATAAATTTAATAACTAGTGAGCGACCGATACTAGCACAGTGTTTGGGTGGAAAACTCGAGCACACATAGTGTCAAACAACGTTTGTGTCCTCCACCAATAATGTCATAAACAAAAAGGCGGAAATCTATTGCTTGGTCTATCCATGGTGATGCTGCGATGCTACGGATTTCACAATTTTTCTGGTAGATGGAGCAAGTGATGCCTTCTTAGCGTCACATTTTCCACCACCAACTCTTCCTCACACGTCGGATCACTCCGTGAATGACGTCATATCTCAACGGACTCTTAGAAATTTACCATTCAATTCAAGGAAGAGAAAAATAACCAAGTGGAGTTAGCAGTCTTCTGAGAGATGCATATCTGAAAGGAGGTCAGGCTGTGTTCTCTCCAACCCAAATTACACCAACCAATCATGCACCAAAATAAAGGGAATTAAACTTATTTTAACAGTACCGAAAATATACAAGTTCTGAGTTATTTTTTATAATAACCAGAACAATCAGTGAGGAAAACTTGGGAAATTATTTTGTTTTTCTTGTGCAAAATGCGAAACTGTAGAAAGGAACAGTAACTAAATGGCCAATAAAGTAGAGGTAGCTCGAAAATTTAGACTGGTGTAAGGTTAGATATTAAAGAGTTTCTGTTTTATATGCTGTATGGAAGATCCATCCCTGAGAGCTCCATACACGTGAAACATGGCACATGAGAGCAAGACGTTATTTGTTAGAAATTTACCGTTTTCAGCAACAAGTGAAGCTCTCGAAAAGTTGTTTGGAGAAATAGGTCCAATCAAACAATGCTTTGTCGTTAGAGAGAAAGGTCCGTCCATTTTAATCGTAATTCAATAACTACCGTGCATTTATTGAAACTACTCCCAATTCTCGATAGTATCAACAAGAAGAATTTGTTAGCCATCACCACATCTTGATCTTGGTTAGTTTAAGATCCATATAGCTTCAATATAATAGCATGGACATACATGTGACGAGGGAAGGTCTGAGTACTAATTATTAGCGCTACACAAGCTTAATACGCAGTGCGTCAACATTATGAAAATTTGGAGTGAAGACGAACGCGTTTAAGCCTTAATTAAATATGAATTAGGTGTATGTGTCATGTCCATTGCCACCAAAGAAACTCACATGAGTCACAAGGCTTTACTGTGCATCGTACATATAAACATGAATTGTCACCATTAAATGAAGGGGGAATGAAAAAATATACCATTCAGAAAATGTGCAAAACGAACTATTTTAGAATATATACGTTAATTAGTAAACTGTATTAAAAGCCTTTAGAGTTTACCCAAAGAATAAAGGTGGGATATAATGTGAACTTTATAGAAAAAAAAGAATTAATTTTGGTAGATTTATGGTACCAAATACATGTAGCTTGAGACTAGATTTGAACTGTTGTCAAATTAAATTCACACAAGCTTTAGGTACTGATACTCAAATATCACCAGTCAAATGGAACTTTCATCTTGTGTGTTCTTTTGTCTTCCTTTTGTTGTCTTTTCTGCATCACATGTCTGTTTCCCCGATAAATAAAAATAGTATTTAGCAGTTATCCTTTTGACAGATTGATGATTTGACAATACTGTTCAAATCGAATTCTGAGAAAGCTTTGATTACGTTCATGATTTGTATTTGTGTCATTACCTCTTTATTTTTAACACCATTACAGGAAAATAGGGCATCATTTATTTACCAATCATTTGCAGGTGCTTCAATTAACACTTAGTCCTAATTTCCTCTGGTTTTTGTCACCCCATTTTTGATATTTGGACATTTATGTTGGGATGTAGGGTCAGAGTCCATTCCCTATCAAAAAGTTGGAATTTGCCAACACCATTTGGTGTTGGCATGGGGTAGCTGCCTACCAGCTGTCCCAGCAAAATTGAGTGACCTTTCATCGAGATATACCTGCATGAAATCAATAGGAATAAATATGATTTATTTTCTCAGAAATTGTGACCATAGCATTCGTTATGTCGTTAATCCACTGACAGGAGACGAAAGTACATCGTTGCTGAAATTTGACCTGGAGTTGTTAGATTATCTTCGAGCCTGAAGCGTAACATTTTAAAACCAATACCAATGATGAATTTGTACAATAAAATGCAAACAAAAATCATAGCAAGTGACTCATTACTTATATCTTTTCCAGGTTCTGATAAGTGCAGAGGCTTTGGATATGTAATTTACTCTATGCGGTAAGTATTGAGAAAAGTAATTATTTTATTTGCAACAACAACAAACAATACAAAAGCATAAGTTATATAGTTAGGATGTCATCTTCAGAAGTGCGGTTTTGGCTTCAAGTTGTTTTCTGTCCTTCCACTCTTGTTAAATCTGGCAGATGTAATTTGTGTTGGTGTGATTTGGATTTTTAATGTAGCTTTAACAATTTTTCAGTGTAGCAGTTTATGGTTTTGTCTAGCACTGGGGCATTATGCCACAGACATGTAGCATGATGTACTATTCAGTCACATTATCCTGACACCAGGCTGACCAGTCATAACACTAACCTCTTAATGCTGAGCACCTAGTGAAGCAGCTGTTTGTACGTTTTTTTAAATAAGTCTTTGGTATGACTTGGCAGGTGTGTGTGCATAGCTGCCAACCCTCATGAATTTGGTGTGAATTTCACGACTTTTTCAGCGATTCACGGATTCAAGCCACAAGCCAAAAATTCACGAATTCTCCAATCCTCTATTATTTTAAATCTTTAATAAAATAACCAATTTCCCGTTAAGTGCTAGTCGTGATATTTGCAGTTGCTGAAACATTCTGGTCCTGCTGGTAGCAATATTAGTAGATCTACAGCCGATTAGTACAGTTGGCCCGGTAGCAAGGATTTTAGCCTATTTTAATCTATATGTATAAGAGTAGTTTTACAAATGCTTTTGAGAGAAAATGGGGCCTAACCAGAATTTTGCTCTGCGCATGCGTCACCAACACTGATTTGAGTTACCATTCAGCATCGCATGTAAGATCTTGAAAATGTCTTCACCACCAAGGAAAAAGAAATGTATTACTCAAAAAGTGAAGTTTAATTTGGAATATATCAGAAATTGGGCGTGCATTCTGCCATTAAAAATTGATATTCATCATGCTTTTTACACTCAGTGTGCCATCACAGAGATGATGCGAGGAAGCACGTCGGTTGCAAAAAACATGTAGAAGTTGGGAAAATTAAGAATTCGCAGATTTCAGCTCTGGTATTATTTAAACCATTGGTGGAAGACCTGCAGGCTACCAGTGCTGAAGCATTATTTGTGAGTTTTCTTGTCAAACACAATCTACCTTTATCAGCTGGAGCCCGTGCTAAACATTTGTTCTGAGAAATGTTTCCGGACTTGAAAATCGCTTCCAAATTTTACTTGCGGAAGGACCAAAAGTGATGCAGCTCCTGTGCATTCCTCACAGCAACAGTGACAGCGAAAGAGTATTTTCTCTTGTGAGGAAAAATAAGACAGACTTCAGGGCCTCCTTAGCTGCAGAAAATTTGTCGGTAATTTTAGTCACCAAGATCAACCAGCAGGCAAGAAGTCTGAACTGTTTAGAAAACAAATTTACGATCAAGCAGTTGAAGAAGTTCAAGTCTACCACAGTATCATGTCTTGATAAATAAATATTTCTGCATATATGTAGTGTTTTAGTTTTATATTGCGAACTTGATATAGTGTAGTATTGACGGTCAGAGTGGATGGAGTGGTCAGAGTGGATGGAGTTATTGTCATGGTATTTTTCACGTATTCATGTCCAAATTCATGACTTTTTATCCCTATTTTCACTAATTGTGAGCTTGGAAGGTTGGCAGTTATGTGTGTGTCGAACTTGCAACCTCCCCCATTCAAGGCAGATGCTCTAACCACTAGGCCACTGTAATGATGTTTTCCCTCATTAGAAATCAGGGAAATGTTTTAGTTCTATTCTGCATTAAACAATTTTTTGTCTTAGCTCTACTGGTCATTGAGTTTATGCACTGGCCACGTGAGTGTGAGTTGCCGAAGTAGGTGCTGTTATGCATCAGGACCATCTCGCACTGGGAATATGGTTGTTTTTTTTTCAATAGCTGGGTGTAAAGTACAAGTGACCAGGTAAGTCACCCAGCTCACAGTTGATAAGGAAAGACCTGCCGTCCAATAGCCTTTTGTCTATCATCCACCCACCACATGTCCCAGGGCCTTCCATTAGATTTAAATTTGGAGAGTGAGTTATCAAAGTATGTGGGGCAAGGGTGGGTATATGGTTTGTTTTTAAAGTAGTTTTGTGTAATGTGCAAGTAGCCAGGTAAATCACCCAGCTCCCAGCTGATAAGGAAAGCCCTGCTGTCCAAGGGGAAATGGTGCATTTTTTGTGATTGTCATGTAAATGATGTCATACCATTATCAGAATAATCTGATCTCTCACAGGAACTTGCTATCTAATGATTTTGGCTCACAGAACATGAGCTATTTATATGAGCCTTGCCTTTCAACACAGTGACCCACTTAATGATAAAATGGAATTGGTTGGTTGGCAATCCAGTCCATTATTTTCACCTTTTATTTGCATGACATTGCCTCACAAAACAAAGAGTTGAATCTCATTAGTCCCTTGGATGCTGTCAAGACAGTCACCAGACCATGTGATCACTGACACAACTGCATTCTCAGGTAGGATCTGTCAACTTTCACTGGATTTGTCCAAGAAAATCTTTCTCTGTAACTATTTGTCAAGTATGGAAGCCTACAGGATAGTGTAATGACTCTATAGTTTGACACTACTTAACAGAAAGAAGCAGAACCAACTAGTTTAGTAAAATCCACAAATGATTTATTTCTCTAATTTATAATGTGAAAAATTAAGAGAAACTTCCTGTATTGTGATTTGAATCCCAGATAATCCTAAAACTTCTATCACAAGTCCAAAAGTATAGAGTGTTCCGAAAGAATTCCAAGTCGTGAAGTATTGCTGATAGTGTTGAATAAGCTGATGCACCAACAATCTTGATATATCCCAATGATATAATTCAGAATAATTCCAAAAGTGTTTAAGTATAAAGCCAATGAGCACTTTGTAATTCCAATGAATAATTAAATGATTCCTCTCAAATTATATCTGAAGACAACTAAAAATAATTCCACAGACTGAACTTAAGTATAATTGAATAATTTTGTTTACCTCAACCTTATATGTATAAAAAAACAGGTGCAATAAAATTACCAGGATGTGGGTCACCACTTCATTTCTAGAACATTTTAAGTTTGTAAAAGGCTATTCTTTGAGCTCATATATCAGTCAAAAGTCAGGTACACACAAAACTCTATCCTGTATCATGGACAAATGTCAAGCACACAACAGAAATTAAATATATGTAACAGTAGTTCCTTGCACATGTATATCCACGTTTTTGGTTGTGTCAACTATTATTATTATATGGTCATTTTTTTCTTTACATTGTCAGAATTGTTCAGTATTTTACGATATTGCACACCTTCATATTGCATTCACGCACAGGACATGCGTGCCCAATAGTGTATTAGGAACTACTTTGTAAACAAATCGTGTACTCTCGTGTAGCAGACATTTGATGTTTTGGTTGATTAAATTTGTTTCTGAATGAACTCAAGCAGATTTTTCATGGACTGCCACACACCAGCTGCTTTGCTACATTCCACATTAACTTTTTTGATACAGTGTTTTGGATTTTGGTGATAGATGCCAGATTACATAAAATTACTTGGTACCTACAAATAACATGCAAGTTATAAAGGCATAAACTGTCTCCTTTAGCTGGTAATAAGAATGGCAAAAATATACTTGCAGTTTTACATTCTGAATTTCCTCAAAATGTACTTTCTTAGCAAATCCGAATTACATGAGCCATGTCATGAGTTCTCAAGCTTGATTACACATTTCGAAATTGTACTGTAAGTTCGACTATATTCCAAGTGCAATTACATCCTCCTTACTGCAGTGAAATAACATGAAATTCAATAGCATCTTTTTGATAATTGCAGTTGAAACACTACATATTTTTCCCACATTGTGATTTCAAATAGTCAGTGACAGAACAAACACATGGATGTATACACGTTTCTCCCGCACTGCTTCAGTCCGATGTATTTCATGTACAATTTGCACTGATGAAGCCAGTCCATAATCACAAAATTTTGTAGAATCAACAAAAATACCAAATCACACATAAATCACACATGAAACCCCAATCTTCAAAATGACTGCTATGATCACCTTAGTTGTTAGAGCGTCCACCTTGGATGCAGGATTTTGAACCCTGGCCAAGCCACACCAAGGACATAAAAATGGTGCTTGTAGCTGCTTCCCCTGTGCTCAGCATTAAGAGGTTAGTGCTAGGATTGGTCAGCCTGGTGTCAGGATAATGTGACTTGGTGGAACATCATGCTACATCTATGCGGCATGATGCCCCAGTGCTAAACATCACTTTAAACTGTCCCACTGCAGACATTGTTGTGACATGACTGAAAATTTGTTCAAGCTACATTAAAAATCCAAATCACACACACACACACACACACACACACACGTTTCAAATTTCCATTACCCTTTGCACTGGATTTAATTAATTTTGTCATGCAAAAACATACATAGATACAGATAACATTGACAAAGAAGTCTAGTACTGTTTGAAACAAGCTTAGCAGGTGAAGTAAAATTTCAGTGGGCATTGCTGGGTAAAATTATGAAACTTGCTAAATAAGCTTTCTACAAAGTTGGAAGGCTTGAGATTTAAAGAAAGAAATCTCTTGTTTTTAACAGAGAAGATGCAGTCAAGGCAAAAGATGAGATCAAGTCATTAGATGGCAGAAAGTTGTTCATCACCTATGCTGATAAGAAGAAACGTCAGAAGAAAAAAAAAGAAAAGGATGGAAAAGAGACAACTGAGTCTGAGGAAAATAGTACAAGAGTTAAGACAAAAGGTATGGATTATCCCTTTAATCAGTTTTTATACCTTGAATCTAATTTATTTGTACATTTTCGTTATTTACTCATTGTATGGTACGTTTGAAATAATAGCTGTGTTATTACTGAAGAATTCATCATCACTGCTTTACATTTTCTGTCCATTGTCTTAACCATATAGTCTCAAATGGTGCCAAGCTAATTAGTAAGCCATTCTTCTCAGCCATTGAAATCAATCAGCTTATGCTTCTTTTGATTCAGGAAGTCAGGTTGGGGTGCACATGATTTTGTTGGTCAAAAATCAATTGCAGTTGAATTCAGACTAAATAAATTGAGAACATCTGCAGCTAGCATACTGGAGACTTTTTATCTTCATTTTCTGATATCTACTTTATACTGTATTAATCGTATTGGCACATCCAGAAACATTGACTACTTTCACAAGGACACACACAGGCAGCTAATACAGTTTGGTCTGGGAGGCTGTGCAGCTGCAATCTTTGGATTATCGGTCCAATACTTGTAAAACTGATTTATCATGGCTTCATCTGCTTGGATTTGTTAAAAATCAGGGCAGTGAAGTTTTTATAATCAGTTTTTTTTAATTTTTCCAAACCACCAAATTTTGTACCATTGAAAAGGAATGAATTGAAATGATAGTATATCCTGTAATGGTGGAATATAGATTTTGCAATATGCAGAATACTGTATTTACCGTATATGCTGGGACACCATAAATTAATTTTGAAAGTAATTTTTTGTGCACTATATGTTCGGGGACACATTGTTTTGTTTGAGTTGTAAGTTGTGGTACATCTTTTAAGTCATTTGAAAATTATGTCTGAAAATGCACTACAACTGAAATTTTATCGTAAAAAATATAAAACTGTACTTGTACACAACCCTTTTCCTGCACACGTATGATCCATTCTTTCATTGCATTACTATTTGTTTTGGCTTAAACTGAGGCAATACATCACCTAAAGTGAAAACTGCAAGGACTAAAGTCAGATTTTGTTAAATCTGCACCAGTCATGCTAATTCTTACACTTTTGATCTACCATCCTGGAATGAGATCAAAGTACACTAGAATTTCATCCATATTAATGATCATATTGTCTGCGAAATCATCTCCTTCTCTTTTGGCCATCATGAATTCATCAAATGATTTTATTTTCTCCAAATCTTATGGGTGATGCTGGATCCTTGCTGTTGATGTGCAAAGGACTGTTTTGTGTCACTTTAAAAATGGTTCCATTGTTTCAATTTATTTTCAAAATACCCATGAATACCAGTGAAAAGGAACCAAAGTTAGCTTCTGTATCTTGGCCATCTTTGTATATCCCCTCACCCCAATAAAATCGGCACACTTCAAATAATCCAAAGTCAGCTTCTGAGGTCGGCTTGCTTTGTAATAAAAATAACCATTGTCTTTGATGTTCTGTCAGTAAGTTCAAACAATGAGTTTACTGCTCACTGCCAGTTGTGTCTATTCACCACTGAGGCTTCTATGTGCTTGGCATCTGTTGTTATAATTAATAAAAATGAGCATTGATATTTATAGGTAAATAGTGTACACAGCAATAACTTGCTGTAATGATGCTTTTTGTAACCCTTGCTAGCAAAAGGATTTGTCACTTGCACTTAAGTGAATGTATTTTCAAATAATGAATGTTATTTGAGAGATGATATCATAGTTGACCTGGATATAATTCAATCTTGGCTATTTTGCAACTGACACCGTGTCACATGTGAATGGCAGTTTTCTCCACGATATCAGTTTATTATTTCCCTCTCATTTGTGATTTTGTTGGATCCAGTTTTCAGTTGGATAACATATTCAAACCTTTGAGCGCAACCAAAAACAATTTGTTTCTCAATGTTCACATCAATGAACATTGTATCATGTGTTGTTGGACATAAGCAATACACATTACAGTATGGAAGCCTGCACTATATATACAGATTTCGTGGATATATTTTATTCTTTAATGCATATGATGGAAAAAAAAGGAATAAATGATAATAATACAAGGTTAGTTTCTTTCTTTTTATATTCAAATAAGTGCTTTGTTTATCTATTTTATTGCAACATGCAGTGGGCAGGGCTGAAATTCAATACAAATTTATTTCATTTCTTAAGTCTTGGGACATGTGACCTAGGTGAAAGAAAATTTCACCATTAAGTCCTTTGACAGGATCTTTTTATCTTATTGTGTCCCAATATATTATGGTAAATAAGGAATTTAGTAATGTTGTAGTCAGATTCATAGGAAGCAATGTTTACATTCTTTTCCTTTTCTGACTTTAGAAGAAAACACTGAGGAAGATGTCAGCAGTAAGGGTACCATAACAGCAAAGAAGGAAAAAGCACAGAGTGACAGGATCAGCTACCAGAGAGCCAAAACTGTTGTTGCTGGTGGATTTCCTTCCGATGTTACAGAGGAAGAATTTCAGCATCTCCTGAAGAAAATGTAATTTATCTTTGTTATCATCTGTATTCATGTATAAGTTTAGTCCAGCTGTAAACAACCCTGATTTTGCTGGTGTGGTATGTGATGGGAGGTCTGGGTCCATGAATTTTTTTAATATCTGATTTAAATGCGAGTAATATCCTGGAAATAACAATGTACTGAGCAGTTTTATTTGGCGACACTCTTATGTGTCTCTTTTGGCAACACTGATGAATTTTTGTAAGTGATTGGCATTGCCCCTTCCTATAATCAATCTAAATAACAACATGTATGACCTTCCACTGCAGGACTTGATTGGTTCATTCCCTGCATGTAGTCCTGGACATCTGGACCTTGACCACATGGTAGAAGGTTGATGCTGTGATCTGTGTACCTGCATCTTTGATATTAGTTTAAAAATGAGAGATGGGGCTGGACCTTCTTCCCCCAATTGCTTCAGGAGGGAAGAGAATTACTCAAACCAACCTGCTGATTTTGTTGCTAAGGAAAGTACATTAACTCTACCGAATTCATTACAGCATCTAGTCTCACCCACAACTGAGAGGAGTAAGAGAATAGCTGTTTTGACAAAGCAGAAAGTATTACTGCCTGTTGACAAGTTAGCAAGCCCCACCCCCACTCCTTCACTGCATCTAGCCACAAGGTTAATACCCCTTATTGGCCTGCTAAACTGCCTGCTTCAGATGCTGAAGTGGCTCAAGTAGGCATTTCTGTGGGGATCTGGGCTGAGCTTGCAGTGAAAATATTGGCATCCTTGGAACAAAAGGCTTATTCTCTAGTAACTGTAGTCGTGCATTCTGCATAGCTGCCAACCCTCACGAATTTGGTGTGAATTTCACGACTTTTTCAGCGATTCACGAATTCACGCCGTAAGACAAAAATTCACAAATTTTCCGATCCTCAGTTATTTTAAATCTTTAATAAAATAACCGATTTCCCGTTCAGCGCTAGTCATGATATTCGCAGTTGCCGAAACGGTCCGGTACCGCTGGTCACGATATTATTAGATCTACAGCCGATTAGTACAGTTGGCCCGGTCGCAAGCATTTTAGCCTATTTTAATCTATATGTATAAGAGTAGTTTTACAAATGCTTTTGAGAGAAACTGGGGCCTAACCGGAAATTTGCTCCGCGCATGCGTCAAAACACTGATTCGAGTTACCGTTCAGCATCGCATGTAAGATATTGAAAATGTCTTCACCGCCAAGGAAAAAGAAATGTATTACTCAAAAAGTGAAGTTTAATTTGGAATATATCAAAAATTGACCGTGCATTCTGCCATTAAACATTGATATTCATTCATGCTTTTTGCACTCAGTGTGCCATCGCAGAGACGATGTGAGGAAGAATGTCGGTTGCAAAAAACATGTAGAAGTTGGGAAAATTAAGAATTCACATATTTCAACTCTGGAATATTTTAAACCATTGATGGAAGACCCACAGGCTACCAACGCTTAAGCATTATTTGTGAGTTTTCTTGTGTTGAACACAATCTACCTTTATTAGCTGGAGACCATGCTAAACATTTGTTCTGACATATGTTCCCGGACTCGAAAATCGCTTCCAAATTTTCCTGTGGAAGAACCAAAAATGCTGCAGCTCCTGTGCATTCCTCACAGCA
This sequence comes from Sinohyriopsis cumingii, assembly GCA_028554795.2. Taxonomy (NCBI): domain Eukaryota; kingdom Metazoa; phylum Mollusca; class Bivalvia; order Unionida; family Unionidae; genus Sinohyriopsis; species Sinohyriopsis cumingii. Next base: position 50,339,166 of record CM068835.1, on the reverse strand, counting down.
GCAGTGACAGCGAAATAGTATTTTCTTTAGTGAGGAAAAATAAGACAGACTTTAAGGCCTCCTTAGCTGCAGAAAATTTGGCAGCAATATTAGTCCCCAAGATCAACCAGCAGGCAAGAAGTCGGAACTGTTTAGAAAACAAATTTACGATCAAGCAGTTGAGGAAGTTCAAGTCTGCCACAGTATCATGTCTTGATAAATAAATATTTCTGCATATATATAGTGTTTTATTTTTATTTTGCGAACTTGATATAGTGTAGTATTGACGGTCGGAGTAGTCAGAGTGGATGGAGTTATTGTCATAGTGTTATTCACGAATTCCTGTCCAAATTCACGACTTTTTATCCCTATTTTCACTAATTATGAGCCTGGAAGGTTGGCAGCTATGATTCTGACTTATTTTCAGCTGCCTGATTCAGCCTGCTAAAAGAGGAATCTCTGTTGTCATTTGTCCTTCATTTGTTTAGAAGCAGTGTCAAACCTTTTTGGCATGTGTTATCCATATCCATGACCTTCTTTACCTCCACAGGGGTGTTGTTTTGGATGCATCTAAGAATTTACTACAGCACAGTAGGAAACTACTAAGGGATGCTTTCCTTTAGTCAGGGTTCTTTTCTGAGTGCTTATCCCCTCGCTTGCTTCTCTTAAGATAACAACAACAGCAGTCCCTTGTATCCACTCCTGACCTTTTTTAAACTGGCCAAGAGCAAAATCATCCTGATGGCCCACAGGGTCAGTCTCCAAAATTCTTTAAAGCCCTGCAGCCTCAATCAAATGAACAACCCATTTTTAGAGCTCCCTCTTAGTAGTTTGACCCTAAAAGCACATGCCACAAAGGCCCAGGGAGAAAGTTCATGGGCCCATCCCCACTCCAATGAACAAGTGTGGACAGCCATAGGGATTTACTTCCTCTCCTGAAGTGTTATTCTTCAATTGGTTCATGTAGGCATATCACTAAACCACTATTCAGAAGCTTCATCTGGCATAATAGTCTATGTCTTGGTCCTTTCTTTCATAAAAGATGGCTACAAGCTTCAGTTTTGGGATCTCTCTCTTCTCCGGTTCCCCATATTCCACAACCAGTTGAATCTAGTACATTTAAAGGAAGATAGTCACTCCCTTCTTCAGGAGGGTGTACATGTAGTAGAGAGGGTGTTATATGACCAATCTCCAGCATGTTGCTCCTGTTTTTTCCAGGTTCCTAAGATAAGAAGAAAGTCCTGTCTTGTTATCGACAGTTTCTCCCTAAACAAATTTCTGCTGTGGGAAACATTCAGTATGGAGACCACAGCCTTGGTCAGTAATGCTACAAGAAGTGAGTGGTCTCCATCACTCTTCAGTATGTCTATCTTCACATCCATATCTTTCCTCCACGTAGGGAAGTACCTGTGGTTTTGCTTGGATGGGGAGGTCTTCCAATTTCAAGCTCTGTCATTAGGTCTAGCCTTTGCACACTGAGCTTTCATCAGGGTCATGTGAGTAGTTGCAGACCATTTAATGTCACTAGGTATCCCAATCCTTAAATATTTTAGATCCACAATGGCTGGTTAGAGTTCTTCAGACTAGATCTGTTTTGATATTTGTCCATAGTGACCAGGCGGGGCCTTCTGCCAAAGTTAGAAAAATCAGAGCTCACTTCATCTCAAGATTTGTCAATGTCGGAATGAATTTCTTTGCAAACAGAGGAATAATCCATGCCCCATGGGACAAAAGGCTAGATCTTTTCCCTTTTGAAGGAGCTGAGAGGATTGACCACATTGTTGGCTCATCTTTTTTATTTCTCTGCTGGGGACCTTGAACTCCAAAGTGAACCTGGTTCTTTAGGCAGACAGCTTTTGTGCCCTCTCCAGTTTCTCACTTTGGCAGTCTTGAAACCACACAGGGACTCTCAGAATGCTCCTATTTTTATAACTCAGGATCATCTGACTTGGTGGACAAATTGGGACTGCTTTTTGGTAGGAGTCCCTATTCAAATTGGGACTGCTTTTTGGTAGGTGTTAACTGACACATCAGAATCAGGGTGGGGCACTCATCCCAAGATGGAAGGACAGGTTCTTCAAGGTTCATGGTCCTGAGAAGAATCTGTACTCTGCATTAAGAATTTGGAAATGAGGGGACGGTCTTAGTGGTTGTAATTGTTGATGCATGAACTGTATACTTCAGGCAGTTGCTCCGTGATTATTCAGAGCTCATGATTTTCACCCAGTAAAATCTGGTTTTTAAGAGTGAACGATTGTAATAGCCTTTTTAAGCAGATTTTAAGAACAGATTATAAAAAATTAATGCAAAAACAATGTTTTTTCTGTTTCTTGTCAAATTATTATCTCAGTTGTGATATGATAGAAGAAGAAAAAAACGATTTTCAAAGGGACAATATTTTGCTTTTCCAGGAATGTAAAAAATGTGGCCAAGTTCTCTATATCATCTAACAAGGACAAACAGGAGGCTCGAATCCAGTTCAAATCAGTTCGAGATGCTAAGAGAGGAATAACCAAAATTAATGGAAAGCAGCACAAAGGTAACTTCAAACTTTACATCCTCTTTAAAGTAAACAGCAGATGAGGGCAGCTCTTGTCTCATGTGATGGGTATATAATGCTCCACACAACAGGGTTGAAAAGTCTGAAGAAAAAATGCACTCACCTTGTTTGACAAATGATAAAAATATTCCTTTACCGGGTCTTCAGAATTCTTTTGAAATTTTATGTACTAGTAGACATGTAAAGTTCAGATTTGTCAATCAAATTTTCAGTTATCCTTCTTAAGCAAGTTCAATAAATAATACAATTAACTTTTCCTTGCAATAATATTGGTTCTTTTTTTGTGGTTTTTTTTTTCTGTTCAAAGAGTATTGAAAACTAGCATTTCTAAATGATTTTTTTTGCAGCTTTTATGTTCATTTAATAATTATTTATGTTTGAAGTGGAGAAACTTAGAGGCTCCTTGAAAGGAACCCACAAACTTTATATAAAATGCACTGGAATGTTTTTACATAAACAAATTCTTTGTTAATATTGGCAAACCATCTCAACAGTGCATTGTTAAATCCATTTATGCTGACGTCAGGTCTGACTACTGTATGACACGATACGCTCAAATAGTCATGCTACTGGGACTAGCTACAATCGACCAACCTTTGATGGCACAAACAGTAACTGCTGCAATCAACCAAACAACTGCTATTTCCTTCTCTTTTTTTTAAATGTACCTGAAAAAATAATTATTGCTTAAACTTCAAAGAAAACTAATTACTTTGAAACGTGGATTGTTATGTATAAATACTAAGCAAGTAAAAAAAAATCATGTTCAACAATTATTTGATGTTACTTTAATAAGAAAAGGGTATTTGTTTCCCCCTCCAAAGCTTTCCTTTTGCAGTGACTTTGACAACACATGCACTAATAATCAAAGAAAGCTGACTACAGTTTTCAATTACAGAAAAAAAAAACTTTATCATGTTTAAATAAAAGCAGTGAATCTGATGGATTGTTGTAATTTCCAAAGTGACGGAATATGTTTATTGTGCAGTGAAAGATTCCTTTTTGCAGGAAACGTTTTTGCTTTTAATCACTACCAGTGATGGCCAAAAATGCAAATTAAATTTCCAATTTTTTGAAACCATAGATATTTGGCCATCAAGTTAAATTAAGATGTTTCTTACAATTTTTAATTTGTTCACGTTTTCATTTCCCTCTGAAAAGCCTCATCCCATGGGCAGCCTTGGCAAGATAATAGCCAGCTCTGGCTGACCAAAATTGAGGCCAGTTTAAGTATATGTACATGTATCATGTAAACAACTAGTTACATGCTACTGGCAACAGGGAATATCATAGTGAATCAATTGGTGACAATCAGATATAGATCAAACGAAGATTGTCATTTTTATAGATGTGCTATTAGTTTTTTAATGGGATGTGACTAATACATGAATTTTATAACATGATATTCACTCAAGTTCTTGAATTTGTTATATACATGCACAGTACTTAATGCATTATGGATTGCACTTCACAAATGTATGATGTTAATATGCAAGTGTGTTTTGGACTAGTTTGTTTTCATTTAACCAAAAGCATGCATTTTGATGCCTCCTTTTAGCACTCACCCCACCCCAGCCATTTTTTTGTGTGCATGCATCATTTTCTTCAGCTAACTGACTTGGTTGGTTATAATACAGTTTGGTCTATAACATGGTTGGGTTCTATTGACCTCAACTACCGTGTTATAGTGGTGTCACACTTTACATGATTATTATTATGTGTACATATTCTGTCATGTTCAAATGTATTTTTCCATTGTTAATTGCACCTCTCTGGTGGTCTAGTGGTTAGAGCATCCACCTCGGATGCAGGAGGTCGTGGGTTCAATCCCCAGCCAAGTCATACCAAAGACTTATGAAAATAGTACTAACAGCTGCTTCGCTTAACAGTCAGCATTAAGAGGTTCGTGTTAGGACTGGTCGGTCTGGTGTCAGGATAATGTGATTGGGTGGGACACCATGCTATTGTTAAAGCTACGTTAAACAATCCAAATTTCACACACATTCACACACATTGTTAATTCCCCATTTTGGTGTTAAATGCTTATACCATATCTAATCATTTCTTTTATGTAACAAGTCCCAAAACTGGTTGACATATTTTGCATGAGGCAAACATGTACTGTTGTCATGATGTGTTGATTTTTATTATGCCTGTTGCTTTTTAAAAATTAATTATAAATATTTTTTGCTGCTTCATATATACATGCATCTATTCTGACAATAATATCGGTGTTTAGTGTGTTACTTTTTGGCCTCGGCAATGGCTGGCCAAGTGTTCTAAATCATTCCCATTTACTGATCACTGTCAACTCACCTCAGCCCACGTGGGCTTGAGTCTTGGACTTGGGCCAATTTGGGTATGTGAAAAAGCTTGCCAATAACTTCCCATGGGTCCTTGATTCTTACCAGGTTTTTCCCTGGGTTCTCAACCAATTATACTGGCCACCATATCCTGCACTGAAAAATGGTGTTAAACTCCAAATAACAACTTTTTAGATTTCATCAGTCATCAAAGCATGGATGTGGGGAGCAAGGGAATCAATATTTTTGTGAAAATATTCTAGCTTCTAGACATGTCAATATTTTTTAATTAATGATTTAGGTAAAAATAATGGGTCTCTAATTTTCTTCAGCTGCACATTTTTGACATTTTTCTTGGGCAATCACAAAGCTTTTTTGCAATCGTTATATTATGCATATTTCCGACCCATGCAACTTACACTGATGCTATTGTTGATCTAAATACCATTCACATGAAAACTTGATTTCCTGAATTAATTTCAGTGTGCTTTCTAAAACCCAGTTTCTACTGGTTACAATTCAGATCAAGTCTGCTATCATTAGTAAAGCTAATCAAATTTGAAGAATGAGCTTGAAGGACCTCAGATTAAAGAGAAGAGTGGTAGAGAGTCTGATGCAGAATTATAACAATATTTTGAACATGGATATCATCTTTAAATGGGAATGGCTCATATGCATAACAGAAAGTGACGTTAAGTCCCAGGAAGCAATTCTGGGTTTTGTAGTTGCTCTTTCTCAGTCCGAAGTTTTCTAATTTGTCGTCAGTTTCTTTGACATTGTTACAGATTATGTAACACTGGTCAAGATTCTGTTTTGCACAAGATTTCAAGAATAGGTTACATTTACCTTCTTTCTTTGTTATGTTGGCTGTCTTACAAGCGGTCAAATCATTCACTTGGTATTATCCTTCCCTATGCATGAAGAAGCATCTTTGTGATCATATATTGTATTTAAAATATCAGTCAAGACTCTTCTTCAATGAAGAGTGAAACAAATGATTTCATGAGATTTTTAATTTTTAAATTCAAATTGTAGGTCATGAGCTCACTGCCATTCCTCTAAAGCAGACAAAAGACAGAGTCATCCCACAGAAGGTGCTGAAAAAGTCAAGGCTTATCATTCGTAACCTGTCTTTTAAGGTTAGTATGTATTTGTATGTATACAGGATTGTTTACTTGTTAATTTGTCTTTCAGATTTGTGCAGTCATTTTTGGACACTTTTCTCAATAGTACATTTATCTTTAATATTTGTATTCCCCTCACCTCTCAATTGGGCAGATAGTGTTACCCATATCTGACCATGCTGTTTTGTCCTGCCATTCATCCATCAACAATTTGGTTTCAACAAGATAACTTTATTGTGAAGTAATTGGAATTTAAACACATTTGGTTAGAAGCCATATATTGATGAGACCTTGAAATTTTCAATTTTCAGCATTCTTTGTCATCATTTAGAGAAGTTGTGGCCTCCCACCTCCCCCATCTACTCTGACCAAACTTTCATTTCTTGGCCATCTTTTAAGCCATCTTGAAAATCATGTTATCACTACTTCTCCTGTTTTCACTAAAAGACGCGGATCTGATATCCCATATGGCTGTGGAAATCATGTTAATGCTACTGGTACTGAATAGATGGACATCTCAGCATGACTTGTAATGATGTCTGCCTTGTCCAAATAAAAATGGTGCCAGGATGACATCCAATATGTGTTCCACAGTAGCTGATTTGAAAATTTTGTTGTCATTGAAGAATATCAGAGATGGTTTGAACACTTGAGAGTTGAAAGCAAGAAATTCTCTTATCTTGAAGTCCTGTACATTCCGTTTGTCCAGTAGAGCAAGCGTCAGTCTCTTAGTGGGACTCTTGTATTAATGAGACATTAATTTGTTTTGAATTCTTAGCATTGAATGACATCATTTACAAGGGTTCCTGATTGGTCATCTGCCTGACATTGGTTCTGCAACAAAGTCAGATTTCGCAGGCAGCTCTTTATTGATGGATCCTTGAATGAGTTTGATTTTTAACATTCCACAGTATCTTTTAGTCTGCTAGTCAGAGATCAGAAGAGCATGTTTGGGATGACCTGTTTCCAACTGTGTGTTGCTGTCACCAATTCTCCTAAACTAACTGGAAGATTGTCAAAAATATTACATACAGTTTCATCAAAAGTCAGGTTTGGTCATAATGAAAATGGTTCTCAGATACCACTTTTATTCTTCACAGGGGCTATTTTAGAAATTTGGTTCTTGTTACTCTTCCTGAATGGATGGTAACATGTATACATAGGGATTTCAGGAAAAGACATTAGCAAATGTAAATTGTGCAGCTCAGACATCCAGTATGCTGACTATGGTGGCCATATTGTAAAATCTTGTCTGCACTACTACACTTAAATATTTGGACGGTCATATCGATATGGTGTTTTCACCATAAGGCTTCTTAAAATGTATTGTTAGCCCTAGATGAAGACTTATGCTGAGCTAATATCCAGTATGGTCACATTGTCAACCATCTTAACACATTAACCCCTGGAGGTTTTTTGTCATTTTTGCCTGAAAATCGAGTAGGAAACACATTTTGAAAGCTATTTCTGAATAGACTCAAAATCACCAAATCCCCAATCATCATTCAATAGCATACTGCCTAGTGGTGTTAGAAACATCAATTTTCGTTGACTATTTGACTTGTACATGAGCAAAAGGGTAAAAGTTGGACTTCTTTTTTTCTCTCTTTTTTGGTGCTAAACGGAGCCATTATTTTTGTATGGAGACCACTCTTTATTACAAATGCCCATCTTATCCTACTTTTTGCAAAGACTCATCTGTCTGTTTGCAGTTCATACTGGTTTGCCTTAGATCTGAGACCAAAAAGTCTAAAATCCAAACACAAAATCGGATTCTGACCATGGGCGAATTTTGGGTAAAAAAAAGTCAGGTCCAAAAAATGAGGTTTTTTTATCTGTATTTTGTTGTGCAACTAGAAATTCCAGATTATTTGGTATCATTGTAGAGCTACATCTGTCTACCTTTCTATAATACCACCCACTTTAGTGTATTATGCATGACCATGACGCTACAGAGCTCGGCAGTAGGCTACTACCTCCTGCCCCGTAAAGTCGTTGCTAGGGGTTAATGTGTTAATAGTTTTGTAATTGCTATTCCTCCAATGCTGAAGTCATATTAACATTGGGCTTTTCAGTTTTCACAAGAAGACTTCTTGTTGGTCCTAAATGATGATATGACCATCTTGGAAATTTTTTTATTGCTACTTGTCCTGATGGATTGTCATGTCCGTTTGGGGTTTTCACTAAAAGATTTCCTTGTGTTTTATTGGCCCAAAATGAATTTAGTGCCCATATGAGATCCTGTGTGGTGGCCAACTTGAAAATCTTGTATGTGCTATTCCTTCTATCCAGTTGGTCATGAATGAAAATAGTACTGATTTGACATCCAGTATAGTCACTGTAGTGGCCATCTTGAAAATCTGATTATAACTCTTTCTGAATAGATGGTCATATTGACATAGCATTTTCACCAAAAGACTTCTTAAGATCTGGAAAATCCTTTTATTGCTCAAGAATATTAGAAGTGATTTCAGTTATAAACGAAGAAACAGTCTTAAATTGGATTTCTTTAAATTGTTTTTAGTTAGTAATATGCCAGTCCTTATGAAGGAATCTTGTTTAATGAGGATAATTTCCTTACACACACACCCCCAATTTGTTTTCTTCTCCTGACTTTACTTTATGCTGCATAAGTTTTAACAAAAATTGTCATCTTTCCCACCTCAGCTTTATATTGATATAAACTTGAATGTCTGCCATCTTGAAAATCTTGTTATTGCTCAGAAAAAATCATCATTTAGACTTTAGGTTATTACTTAAAGACAACTTGTAATTTCTAATTGGCCCTAAATGAAAATGATGCCAATCTGACATTCCAAACACATTCACCATGATGGCCATTTTACAGATCTTGTTATCAATATTAACACTGAATAGCTGGGCCTATTTACATTGAGATTTCACTACAAAGGTTGTGATTTATAGTTGGTCCTACATAAAACTTGTGACAAGTCTTGTTGGACCTAGAGGAAAATGGTGCCAGTCTGACATTAAATTTGGTTGCCGTTCTAGCCATCTTGAAAATCATGTTACTGCTAGCTCTTGAGTAGACCTGCCAATAGTTCCAAGTCACTTGTTCTTCAGCATCAATGAAAATATTTTTTGAGTCACTTTTTAATTTTTTTTATTTTTCAATTAAAATGAAGTCAGAACGAGCAATAAATGTTCATAGCAAGTTGCTATGGTGATTTTCTGGCATATATATTGATTTTTGATCATGTTGTTTTCATGTATTTTATTCAAGGTGTTATGTTTTCCTGCATCCTCAAATAGTATATTGGTCACATTGATTTGCAGGTTACATTAGTGATCAATTCAGTGCATTGTTTTGTACCCAGTACTTCATACTTAAGGAAATTATTCAGGAAATGAGTTCTATTTTCCATCATTTAGCAAGTCAATCAGACTTTATATATATATATATATATATATATATATATATATATATATATATATATATATATATATATACACACACACACAGTGAAACTTCCTCATACCAGCTTCTCTAAAACTTGGTCTTCCCTGCAAACTTAATATTATACTCCCAATACCCAACAAGGCCATTTTAATCCTTATCAGATCTGCCTAAACTTACCTCTTCCAAACAGCAGCAAAACATTTAGTTCTCTGTAGTGTCTCATTTAGAAAATTTCAGGCCACCAGTGGTATCTGGTATAGTGAAGTTTCATATATATTACATTTTGCAGTGTTCAGAAGACAGTCTGCGTGAAGCATTTCAAAAGTTTGGAGACATTTCAGAGGTCAAGATTCCTTCCAAAAAAGGTATGGATAGATTAATTACAGTAGAAAAAAATGGATTTTAGAGTTTGGTTGTGTGTTGACTGTTATATCAGGAGGGAGTAAAATTTAGTTGCCCATCCAGATGTCCATCTATCTTTGCTAGCAAGGTTCTGATATGATAACCCTATCTGCACCTTGGCATTTCGAGCAGATATTTCTGTTCTTTGGGTCTTTGAATATCATAGATTGAGGTGGCAAACCATGCATCCAATCAAAATTGAGTTATTCATATTTGAATTATATAAATTAGCAATTTTCCACTGCCGGTCCATGTTAGTACAAATATCTTTCCCTCAAATACGCCTGTAATGGCTTCCCTCTGGTACATAGTCAAACTTTTCATGTTAAACTTACAAAGTATCCTTATTAAGTAAGTTGCCTCCACCATTTTTGGTGGATCTACAATGCACCGCTGTTGTACACTATTGGTTAGTTGACATTAAAATACTAAGGGAGGCAGCTCATGAAATCCAGCAGATGTCACTAGGACAAAGCACTAAAATAGGTGTTCAGTCTGCCAAGGAGTAGATAGTATTTTCGTATTGGTCCAGTGGCTGCTGCCCAGATGACTACCAGATGCAGTAGTTTTGTACTTTAGCTGATTCAGCTGAACAATGTATCAGTAAAAATAGTCCATTAATTTTTTTCCTTGTATATAGTTGTCACAGATTACATTTCTGTTGGGTGTGCTGCTCCCAAGTTTAGAGAATGGGCCATTCTTCATAAAGGAAATCCAGCCATTCTTTCATGAAATCATAATTAAACAATCCCATGCTCCCCACAAGTATCCCAGTTGATGTTTGATTAGCTTAAATTTTGTGCCACCAAGCAGATGTGTATATGTTGGGAGACGGAAAAGTTATTTTCCAAACAGATCTCTCATCCAGAAAGTATGAATCTTTGTGAAAGTCCCTTTTAAATCTATATGTTTCTCTGCAGGAATCATGATTAAAAATTTAGTACAAATACTTACATTTAGTTATTTACGCAATGCACACAATTACAAAAGATATGACTTCCACAGCTAACATTCCCGCTTGAAAAACTGGTCACATGCATGAGTCATAATCCAGAATTTGTGATGCTGGCAACTTATAGTGATCTAGCATTAACATTGAACTGCTATGTGAATAAAAATAAATAATCAAGATCTTAGGCACATTCATTAATGAAAAAGATAAATGTGCAGTTATGAGATAATCATGCATTTAATTGCCTGAACTTGTAACTGCAATAGAGTCTGAATTTCTGATCTGATTTGTATCATACTTGTAATATATGCATATATCATCAAGATCTTGGACAAGTTTGATAACGAGTGAAATGTATGCATAATAATTGGTTGATCTTGCATCTGATTGGCTGCACTTGTACATATGGTCTTCATATGTAATTTCCAACACTGATTAATATTCTTTAGTGTTAGCACTATTTAGATATAGGTTCACTTTGCTCTTCTTTTTAGCTGTATTGATTTCTTTCAATTTAGACAGTAAGCTATGATCTATGTCCAAGATTTTAAAATGTTCACAACTTTCCCATCCTTTTTGAATTATCTCAGATATACATAGATAATTAGCCAGGTATAAACTAACAGAAGTATCAGGTTTTACTTACTGACTTATTTTATTTATTTCTTCATTGACTGATCCATAATGACCATCTTTTGCCCTTCAGATGGATCTCGCTGTGGATTTGGATTTGTGCAGTTTACAGATATGGTTTCCGCACAGAAGGCTATAGACCAGATGAACACCAAACCAGTTCTTGGTAAGTTGTACAGCATTTTGAATATATTGAATTGATATTTATCATAGGATCTTTTTTGTGTACATTGAACATGTCCAGATCAGAACTGTCAAATGACCATTTTGCTGAATAGTCGTGTCGGACGTTGGACATAAGGTGCTCGTAATTGTCTCATGTTTGGTCATTGTGTTTTCTTGATTGTTTATTTAAACACTCTGTAGCCACAAAGCACCAAAACAAAACAAGGTGTGAAAATTTATTTATATCAATTATCAAAAACCATATAATCAAAGATTGCCCCAGGGTCAGTGTTATAAACATTACATTAATCCCTTATTTCTTTAGAAAAAGATATGTGTAGCCTAGGCTCAAATATACAGACAACAACAACTAACGTTGATTATCATACTCCAGCATTTGTTTAGGGACCTGATTAAACAGATCTTCACCATTGGACTTTACTGGAAATACCTGTCAATAAGTGTTCCATATTTCATGGTAATTAGTCTTGTTGTTATCAGTTAATAATTAATATTTGAAAAACAGAGTGAAATAAAATTTTGGGTGAAATTCTGTGATATAGTTTTTTATAAAATATATTTTTTCATAATTAGTGTGAGAGGAAAGCAGGGAACAGACCTGCCAACCATCACGATTTTGATGTAAATATCATGACTCTAGATACCGTTTCATGGATTCACGCCGTATACAAAAAAGTCATGCATTCCCAATTTCTGGATCAACTTAAGTCAGAAATAAAATAAATTTTATCTTGTTACAAGTCTATGCTCTTAAAATAAGTAACAGAAAAGAGTGAAGACAACAAGCTTTGTAAAATTTAACAAATAATTTATTTCCCTAGAATATAATGTGAAAAAGGAGAAAAAAAAGAACTTCCAGTATTGCGAATTAAATCCAAAAATAATCCAAGAATTAACACATGTCCTAGTAATAAAAAGTTTTGAATAAAACTCAGTTCAAGTTCTGAAGAGATCCAGATTTGAAGGTGATGATGTGTCTGTTATAGTCTATGAAGTACTGATGTGTCAGCAGTCTCTTGTTGAATCACATAAATATTATTACAGGTTTGAATTCAGTATAAAGTCCAGTGACTGTCTTGATCCAAGAATTTTGTCAGAGCACTTGTGTATTTCCAGACAAAATAATCATTGAATTCAGTAATTTGAAGAAAATAAAATTCAGCCCAGACTGGACACAACATAACACAACTTAAAGTGCTAGATGTTAAAGTACAACTGGCAAAGTCCTTACAGTCACAAGATATTATAATTCTCTGTTTGACCTCAGGTCACATTAGTATTTTCTAAACAACCATTACCTAATGGAAAATAACCTTCTAGAATGATCTAATGAGCCTTGTTTGCTTACAAGTGAATAACCTATAAAATTGAGAATCTCCAAAACCCTGACCCTGATCAACATATTTACCACTTCTTGTTTACCTGAATATTAATTTGGTTAATAAGCTCTTACACATAGGGAATAATGAAGCTATTTTTAGTTGTTTACATAAATGAAATTTTAAATATAAAAAAGTCAATCAGGTCAAGCAGAAATGAACTCAGTTTGGACAAAGGTCAAGTCCAGCAATGTTACATTACAATAACATGTGATGAAATATTAAACAAAATTAAAATCTAACAGACAAACAATTAAATTACATATACATAACAATTCCATTAAGTGCTAGTCAAAATAGCAGCAGTGGTCACTGATGCACATGTTAGTAGAACTATATCCAGTTGTTACAGTTTGCCCTGTAGCAAGCATTGTTATGGATATAATCTATATATAGAAAAGAAGTTTTCCAAATACTTGTGAAGAAAATTGGAGCCCAGCTGATTTTTGTTTATAATTATACATGTACATACTCGTAGCAACTGTGATTTTCTCCTTCAAATACGTTCCCCGATCACATTAACATTAGGAATATAAGCCTGCTACCTCTCGAATCCAGCCCACTAAAAGACGAAAATTCGTCTTTTCGGCCTATCTTATATAGAACAAAGGGCAATAACTCTTGCCTCTTACCTCCCCTTGCCACCGCAAGGTGTCTCCAGTTTTTAAGCTTCGCTTGTACTGATAAGACGTACATTATACCTCGAAACAATCCAAGCCATCTTAGCGTTAAATTGGACCATCCGAAGTTAAATTGGATTTATTGCGTTGGACAACCATTCTTCTACAGGTTGTATACATTATTTTAACAATTTTTCTCAAAATTGAATGACTTTGTCACCTTTACGGATTTCGTTTACTGAAGACCATGTTACACACGCTATCGCGGAACTCGTATTGTTAATTAAGAGTTAACGCGACACTGACTAATTTCGCTTACTCTGTTAGTAACGGTTGTGGTATTAGCGAATTAATAACATGCTGAATTGCTAATTTGTGCTTTGTTTTCTTTTCTTGTGTCGTTTCAGTGGAAAAGTCAACCAAATGCATAAAATGCAAAAAGTTCAAAGCAAAAGAAGACAACCATGACTCTTGTATTGTATGTACCAAGTGTACATCATCTATACCATGCAGCGTGTGTAATACTTGGACAGAGCAAATGTGGGCTGATGTGGTCCAGAAGGCAGCAAAAGGGAGGGATAGATGGAATAAGTCGAAGAAAGATAGCAGTGATGTCCTCAGTATACATCCGAAGACAGCCTCCATTGCGAGCCTTGTGGGGGACGTTGGGGTCCCCCCTCCATCTAAAGTTCGTCGTTTGCAACTGTAACAGTCACAGTAACATCAGCGGCAATGGAGGGAAATAATGTTGACAGGGTACAACAGTCCAACTTTGAACAGATGCGTCATTTGGTCCAGGAAACGACGACACAGCTATTGACATCAGGCCAGATATTACCCTTATTTCCCTCGCTCGCTAACACAGCTTTGTCTGACTCTTTGGGGGAATGTTCCCCCAATTTTAGGCTGCCTAGTGGGCGTAAGTCCCCCCGCATGTCCGAGCATGGCCTTTGGGCCTGTAAGTCAGGACGCATGAGGTTTTTACCGGATCCATTTCTTTATACAACCTCTACGTCACCGGCCGTCCAACCGTCCCAGCATGGGGACCCTATTGGTAAATCGATCTGACCAAACATGACTTATAGGGATTTTAGTGATAAATCTGTCCGTCAAGCTGTACCGCTGGCAACATACCAATACTATGGCGGAGATTTTAGTGAGAAATCTGTCCGTCCAGCCAGGCCATTGGAGCAGCTGGTACCGGTGATAGCAGGACCGTCGCCAACATTCAGACCAACCACAAGCCAGACAAACCAGCCGGCAGGGCCGGCCGTCCATATGTTCACGGCTTATCCACAAGGGAGAGTTAGTGACAGTGTTAAGGATGACGGAATTGCGTCATCTATGCCACCTGGTATGCTCTATCCAGAAATGCAAGCTATTACAGAACACGACTCGGCACACAGTGAGGGTGACGAAACTCCTGCAAATCAGCCGTACACAGATCCAACCATGGAACGGACTGAGTTTGGCTTCAAGGCGGCAGTGGAAGAAATTTATAGGGTGTTGGCAATTTCAGAATGCCCTCCACCTCCTACCGCCACTCAAGACTACAAAGTTAAGGCGTCTGTAGATCTTGACGGGGAGGGAGAGACGCCGTCCTTCCGGCTCCTTCCCCAGTCGGCAAAAATTAAGGAGATCAACGATCGTCTATCAGGACGAATAGGTGATCCGGGGAATGCTAAGACGTTCTTTTCAGAAAACCAAATACCAGTGACGTTCTCGGGTCGCTGGTACAAAATTCATTCAGACGACTTCAGTACGGATCTTCCGGCCCTGGACAAAAATATGGCAGCAGTTCACATGTCCGCTCCACTATTTTACAAAGTGGACAAAAATGTGTTCCATGCCACATCAAAGCTAGTCCAGAACGTAGTCGCTACGTCTTCAATGTTAGACTTGGCTTCATTAACCATTTTCCGACTCGCAGAAAAATCCGACAATGACCACGCTTGGGAAGCGATGGCCCGGATTGCTAGAGTTATTAACAGGGCAGCTCACCATTCCATGGCTAATGCGTTGACTGCTTCTGCCAACTTAGACCTGATACGACGTGACGCATGTCTGCGGTCCACGTCGCTCAAGCCCCATCATACTCTGGCGTTACGGATGACTCCGTTTGGGTCGCCTTTACTCTTTGGAGGAAAAATTGAAGAAGTTCAGAAGCAGGCAGCTCAGGAACTGCCCCTCCAACTCGCCGCCCAGCCCTCGCAGGCGTTTAGAAAAAATCAGCCCCTGCCACGGCGGAGGGATGAATGGCGGACCAGGGACAAGGGATCCTTCCAATCAAATGTGCAGTAGAGATCCCAACCCAATGCCAGGAGACAACAGTCTAATCAAGCTAGGAGGCAACCATACAGAGGCAGTAAGAAACAAAGTTTCTCCGTCTTCAAGCCTCCTAACTCTAAAAATTGACATACCCTCTCCACCACCCGCGGACAGCCTACCTGTGGGCGGATGCCTCCTGCAATTTCAGGACCACTGGACCACCTTTTTTCCTCAGAACGATTGGGTGATCCAGATCATTTCGGAGGGACTTCGGACTTCATTTATCCAACCCCCTCCCCTGTCCTCCTCTCCCCTCTTCACGGACGTACCGTCCGATCGGGAAAAGGATACCTTTCTACAACAGGAGATACGGTCGCTCATAGAAAAACGGGCGGTGGAGATTGTGAAAAACCTGCAATCGCCGGGGTTTTATTCCAGGCCTTTTCTTATCCAGTAGGCAAACGGCAAGTTGAGGCCGATCATCGACCTGAGTCGCCTCAACCAATACATTTTACCACCGAAGTTCAAGATGGAAACGGCGAGATCAATCCGTTTTTCCGTTGTGCGGGACGAGTATGCCGTCACGGAAATTTCTCCGATTCGCTTACCGCGACACGGCTTATCAGGTCCAGGTCCTACCCTTTGGCCTGAACATCAGCCCTTGGGCTTTTACCAAGGTTATGGATTGCGTCGTCACCCTGTTCCGCTCGACTTCATCTACAGGGATGGCAGTGTACTTGGACGACATCCTCCAGAAACATATGGTAAGTTCTATTCTGCTGAAAGGCAGAAACGATCTTTTAGCACTTTTAGATCATCTAAGCTTTCTCGTGAACTGGAAAAAGTCCGATCTCCGTCCATCTCAGCGTTTTGTCCATCTGGGTATGGAGTTTCTCAACGATCTGAATCTAATACGACTTCCTCGCGCTCGCGTAATCCGGATCGTCGAACTCATCAAGTCTGTTTCCAACAGGACGTGGATTTCAGCGAGAGAATTCTTGCAACTCCTTGGATTATTCAATGCGGCGGACTTGATCCCGCTTGGTCGTCTTTTTATGCGTCCCTTACAAATGACGTTAATGGCACAATGACGCCCCTTTTCAAGTCCCCTCGATCAAACAATAATGATCACGCCCGAGATACGATCATTCCTGAGTCAGTGGCACAACCCAGGTTGGCTGTCCACGGGGATTCCTCTGGAGATGCCCCAAGCGGAGGTAACGGTATGTACCGACGTCAGTACCTACGGTTGGGGGGCCTACCTGTTGCCAGACTTTGCTACAGTCAGCGGCACGTGGGAGCCATAGGAGAGGTCTCTCCACATCAACCTTTTAGAAATGAGGGCTGTCATCAATGCCTTTCATTTCTGGAAGGATCAGCTCTCAGGAAAAACTGTCCTCATTATGTCAGATAACTCAGGGGTGGTGACTTACTTCCTCAAACAAGGGGGCACCAAATCACCAGACCTGTGCATTCTGATCTGGCAGTTTCTACGTTGGTGCAACAACCTCCACATCAACATACAAATCAGACACATTCCCGGCAGACTCAGTGTCTTGGCCGACACTCTATCCAGGAAAGGTCACATCATTCATACGGAATGGTCACTCCATCAATCAGTCTTTCTTCAGATTTGCACACTTTGGGGCGTCTGATGATCGATCTTTTTGCGACAAGGTGGAATCGCAAGTTGCCCACCTTCGTGTCTCCGGTTCCAGACCCAGAGGCTTGGGCTGTGGACGCTCTGTCAATCAGCTGGGAGGGGTTGTGGGCATTCGCCTACCCTCCCACAGTTTTGGTACCAAAAATAATCAAGAGGTTAAGGGGTCAGAACTGTCGGATGATTCTGATTGCCTCTGTCAGATGGAACAAGTCCTGGGTTACCGATCTACTTGATCTAGCGATAGATCTACCCAGGAAGATTCCAACCAGCCCAAATCTTCTCAAACAACCATGGTCTTGGGTGTTCCACCCCTGCCCGGATCATCTTCTTCTTCACACTTGGCTCTTGTCCGGGCAGCCTTGCGAGACAAACAATTTAAACCTTCGATTGTGGAGAGAATCTCACGAGCAAGAAGGCCCTCCACTCTGAAGGCTTACGAGGGAAAGTGGCGTGTTTTCAGGCACTGGTGCCATATCAATAATGTCGTCCCTTTGAGTGTCTCAATCGCTCAACTGGCCGACTTTTTTCTCTGGCTTTTCGAGGGGAAATAGTTGGCCCCAATTACTATCAAAGGCTACCGCTCCATGATATCAGACACATTCCACCATCATGGTAGATATGACATTGGGCATAACAAAGATTTATCAGATCTTTTAGCCAATTTTGATTTCAATCGACCAAAATCCCTCACCCTGTTTCCAAAATGGAATCTGTCCTGGGTTTTAACATGGCTCAATTCAGACAAATTTGAACCTTTAGGCCACACTTCGTTAAAGCTACTATCATACAAAACATGTTTCTTGATAGCCTTAGCTTCAGCATGCAGGGTGAGCGGGTTACATGCCCTTTCCAGTGACCTGAACTTTCTTCAGTTCAGATCAGATGGTTCGGTGGTCCTCCTGACACAACCAGGCTTTGTAGCCAAAAATAGGTTACCATCCATTGGCAATCAAAGAATTGTCATTCGCTCGCTCTCTTCCATAGATAAATCAAGAGCAGCAGCCATGCAAGATCCTGTTCATGCACTCACGCACTATTTAAAATGCACAAAGGCGTGTCGGGACACACGTAAGCGCCTCTTTCTTCCGGTCAAAGCTGGTAAACGGGATATCACACCTCAAACCCTTGCTTCATGGCTGAAGTGGGTTATACGCTCAGCATACTCTGAGGTCTCACAAGATCAGAGTCGCCTCATGAAGATTACGGCTCATGAGATTAGAGCAATCTCGGCGAGCCTGGCATTCAAACGCAATGTTTCGATCCTAGATATAATAGAAGCTGTTGGCTGGCATGCAGAGTCAACCTTCTCCAGTTTTTATCTCAGAGATTTGGCTTCTCAGAGGCAAACCTTGAATCTGGTAGGTCCGGTGTCGGCAGCCCAGATGACCACCAGACCCATTTAAAACAATCAGCACGGCCTATCAGCTTCGCTGGATTCGCCAGTGAAATTTCGTAGGTAAGAAGATTTCAATAACTATCTTCTTAACCGTATATAGGGGTCACATATCACGTGACCCTAGGCTGTGTTGCTGATGAAATTAGGAGAACGGGTTATCGTTCAAATGGGGAATCCAGCCATCATTCCCTAGAAGGTACCCGGGGTGGAGGTAGGATGCTCAGCATTCCCTCCTCCTATTACTTATTCTCCTAATGTTAATATGATCGGGGAATGTATTTGAAGGAGAAAGCAAATTTTTAGTAAATTATGTTTCTCAGAGAATACTTACCCGATCACATTACTTAAAAACTCTCCCAACCACCCCGCTATGCGAGCATCCTCGTATAATATATATCACTCAGCTTAAAAAACTAGCGACACCTGGCGGTAGCAAGGGGAGGTAAGGGGCAAGAGTTATTGCCCTTTGTTCTGTATAAGATAGACCGAAAAGATGAATTTTCGTCTTTTAGTAGGGCTGGATTCGAGAGGTAGCAGGCTTATATTCCTAATGTTAATGTTATCGGGTAAGTATTCTCGGAAAAACATAATTTACTAAAAATTTGCTTTTTTAAACAAACACCAAGTGAAGACAGCTTTTACATGTGTAGGAATTTTTGATGTAATGAAAGATTACCGTGTATCATAATTTGCTTGAGTTTATTTTTCTGTGCATGTGCTGACAACACTAATTGTTAATCGTTTGACGTTTCATCCGGGGATTAATACCATTTCATAATTAGGCTACACAAGATACATATTCCATAAAAAGTGAAACATAGATTGGAGTACACCAAAAATTGGCCTTGCATTCAGCTATCAAACATCAATGTATGTATGTATGTATGTATGTATGTATGTATGTATGTGTGTGTGTATGTATGTATGCGTGTGTAGATTTGTATGTATGTATAGGTTTTATTGTATGTATGTGTGTGTATGCATGTATGTGTGTATGTATTGGTTTGTTTTTATGGATGTATATAGGTTTGTATGTATTTATAGGTTTGTATGTATGTATGGATGTATATGCATGTATGTATATATGTGTGTGTATGCATGTATGTGTGAATGTATGTGTGTATGTATAGGTTTGTTTTTATGTATGGATGTATATATGTATATCCAGCATGTGTATGTATGTATGTATAGATTTGTATGTATGTATAATTTTGTATGTATGTATAGGTTTGTATGCATGTATATGCATGTATGTATATATGTGTGAATGCATGTATGTGTGAATGTATGTATGTTAATATTTATGTATGTATAGGTAGGTAGATATGTAGGTATGTATCATTTTACAGCACCCCAGCATGATAGTGGCTGTATTGTGCTAGGTAAAGTTCAATAAATGTAAAACTGGTTGCACAAAAATGTAGGTCGATTAACCCTTCAAAATAAATACAGACATAAAATACAAGGTAAAATAACAAACAAAATGATGTTATTCAAATCTGGAAAAGGTACATAAAGTAAAAGATAAAGGTAACACATATATAGTCCTTTACACATTTAGTCAGAATTTGTTATATAGACTGAATTCCCTCAAAAATCCAAGATTTTCTCAAAATACTTCTGTCTCACAAGATGGAAGTCGACAGGTTCGACAAAAACATGTTCCACTCTGTGTTCAAAGTTCACCTTTATGGAGGTATGGGTGAGTTATTTATATATGTCCAATACACAAATGACATAACAACACCTCATCTCTGCAGTTTGTGCTATACAAGGGATGTCACTCTCCAAATGTGGCTAATGAGGTTATGTGAAAAAGCTTGCCATAGCTTCTCATGGGTCGGTGGTTCTTTCCGGGGTTTTCCTGGGTTCTTCCATCACCATTTATACTGGCCACCATGTATAGCTTATCTTGTGCTGCAAAATGGCATTAAACCCTACAGCAACAACAACTCTCCAAATGTGGGTTGGATGTTCTTAAGTTCATTTATGGAGTTTTCATTCCACATATTGTGCCAGTTTATGCTGATGATGCTGGTATTTGAAATCAGTATATGGAATCTTCCATTCTGGACAATGTGATTCCAGGGCAGCTTTGGCTGCTTTATCTGCCCTTTCATTACCTTTTTACCAATGTGACTAGGCAGCAAAGAGTACAGAATACTTTTCCCAGATTGTATGAACACTTCATATTTCTGTATTATATGGAATAATAATGGACTGTGAGATATAAGATTTTGGAAAATTTTCAGCGTGGAAAGGAACTCCAAAAAAATGAAGAAATTTTTTTTGTTGTTGTTCAGAGGTTTCCATGTAGTTCAGAGAGCTCTGTTTAGTATGGCTGTTATAAAAAGCTAGAACTAAAGTTACAATGCTTAAAGCTAAGATAACACAACAAAATTATACAGACTTTGCAGACAGATGACTGAAAATTACAGAGAAACCCAATAGATTTCTGGAGGTATACCAGTATAGTTACCTATCCTGAGTGAAAGTTTTCACATTCCTCCCACAAATTACATTTTTTTAAAATAGATCACCAAAAAATTAGTTGGCCTGTGGTGTCATTCAATGCAACTCATTGTTTTCATTTTATTACTCACACCCAATCACTTCGAGAAAGACCTCATTTTTTATTTTTGAAGGTTGACAGGTATGGGACAAAAGATTTTCTTCATAATGAAGTTGAATACATATTGTAAAACAGCAAATCTTTATTAGAAACGACTACAAGAATTTATTTTACTTGTTTTTGACATATTTTCATGTCATTTTTCACAAAAGATATTTTTCCCTCAAGGTCGTCCTGTTGCTGTGGATTGGGCCCAGCCTAAGGACAAGTTTGAAGCAGCCACAAAGGGAGATAAATCGGTCAAGTCAGGTTAGATAACTCTTACTGTTAACCATTCTAATTTCAGTTTCTTTTCAGGTCACCTGTTTGAACCTCAATAGCTTAGTTGGTGGAGCACTGGACTCAAAATCTAAGGGCCACAGGTTTGATACCTGCCTTGGAAAGCCTGGATGTGCTGCCTACATGCATCTTTATGAAAAGCCTTTAGCTCTCATTTTCTGAGCATGATACTGCCAATAATGTGCTTAAAGTACCATTAAAATCTAATGATTAACAGTCTAGTCACTAGATATTTTTCTGGCTTTAGTGGAAGTCTTATTGTGGCCCTGATTTAGAGTCAGATACTGTTTATTTTTTAATGTCATAAATCTGCTGTTACAATACTTTTGTGGCAAACAGGTAGCTCATGAAAGTTCAGAAATCAAAGCACACAATGAATTATCTGAATACAGTGATTTTTATAAATTATTATTTTTTTTATTGACATTGAATGCATTTATCCATGTCTCTTGATCTTTGACTTAAATATTATATGGCAGTTCATTTGGTTCATCTGTGCATGTTTTGTTTAAGTTACCATAATAGTTTTTACAAGCAATAAAGTTTATAAATTTAGCAATGACTGACTTCACACACATTTTTTATGCCCCTGCCATATCTGTGTAGGGGCATATAGTCTCATTTGTTGTTGTTGAGTTTAATTATAGTAGCATTCGCACAATTGTGCATGTGCCACTTTTTTCTGACTGCACCGCAGCCTGCTAGTTGTTCCTGGGGAAGGGGATGGTGCCACCTCCTCCAGGCTTTTATGGATTCAAGGAACCCTGATAGTTTGGCCTCAATTTGTGGGTCCATAAAGGTCCCTACAGTTGAATGGTTGGCTGTCATTAGTGGGAAGGAGAGCTTGGGAACGGTCCTGCTTGCTTTACATTGCTGGTTTCTTGTTGCATTTGCCTGGTGGTTTTTTTATTTTTTTATTTTTTGAGATTTTTTTTTTTTCTTCTTCAAAATGTTCTAAAAGGAGGGGGGATGTTCTATGCTGTTTATAGAGGTTCTTAGCAGATATCATGTATGAAGAGAGATTTTCAAGGTTATTATGGGATTACTAGTCGAGGTGTTTAGGGTGTGTTTCCTACATTATGTTATTTATAAGTTTTTAGATATTGCCTCTTTAAGTTATTTATTAATTGATGTTTTTAGAGATTGAATGTTATTTATACTTTATTTAGCAATAGACCGGAGTCCTAGCCGATTACACGGTTTGTTAAGGACATCTAGGACAGGAATCCTAACTGATTACTCAGACATCTAGGACATCCGATTTTGTGGTTTCCTTAGTTTTTTATAGGTGCTTCGTAAGTGAATTATTTAATAATACTTTTATAAAATTGAATGATATGTTATGGTTTTTTATGTGGTGGCTTCTAAATTTATTTAGCTAGTTACTGGGTCTTTTGGTTTTGTGGGGATAGTAATTATATTTTGTTCCTAAGTCCTGCTGAGTCTATGAATTGATTTATATTTTTATATGCTGATTGTTTATTTTTATTAGAGTCCATAAGTAACTCTGGGTATGTGTGTGGTGATCCAATCTCTTTTTGGTTTTTGATAAATATTTTCCGAGCGGGTTGATATTTTGGGCATATATTGAATACGTGGTGTAGATCTTCGGTGGTGTGGCAGTTAAAGCAGTTAATGGTTGCTGGTTTGGGTCCCATAAACCTTCCAAAACTGCTTGCTAGTTTAGTTTTTCCAGTTATTATCCTGTTTATGGTTTTCTGTTCTAAATAGGTACCCTTAGGTAGCTGTATGTACCTATCTATGTTTTTTTTGGTTTCATGGTGCTTTTTACCTTTTGTGGAGGAGTTCCAAAAATCTTACCATGTTTGGTCTATACATGTTTGTGCGAAGCTTATTGCTTCTGTAGAGCTGTAGTTAAGCTTGATAGAGTTTTGATCTCCTTGTTTGGTTTTTGCAACTTTGTCTGCTGTTTCGTTGCCAGAGATTCCAATGTGCGACGGTATCCACATGAGCTCGACTAATTGATGTGCTGTGGTGATATCATCGATTAATTGGCATGCTCTGTCGAGGAATTGTTCCCTAGAGTGTGTATTGCGATTTTGGATCGATTTGATAACGCTTAGGGAATCGCTTATAATGACTGCTTTAGGAATTTGGTTGTCTTTGATCCATTGTAGTGATTCAAGTATAGCCCAGAATTCAGTGGCGTAAATGGAGCAATAGTCAGGTAATCTGGATCCCGTTTGTATATTGAATTCAGGGATGACTATTGCTGCTGCTGTTCTTGGTGGGTTGTTTGTTTTTGATCCATCAGTATATATTTTAACATAGTCCGGGTATTTTTGGTTGATTTCGTTTACCAGTACAGGTTTTAGTAAGTTTTCTTGTCCTTCTTTATTGCCTAATTTGGTAGCTTCAGTGTTAATCCTTGGTGGGTTTTTTAACCATGGTGATTTCTTCTGGTCTGTATTGTTTGTTACCTGTTTTTTCAGTAGAGGTATCTTTTCTCTTAGTTCAAGGATTACTTTGCCACTTGGTGTGATAGGTATGATTTTGGGTTTGAAGACAACTTTACACTTATTTATAGCTACTTTGGTGGGATGGTTGTCTGGGTGGGTATCTAATCGAATGGAGTATCGGAGGAGTAGTTCTTGCCTACGTAATTTTAAGGGTAGTTCTCCTGTTAGTGTTTGTAGTTCTTCTAATGATGTTGAGGGGAGTGTTCCTGTGCATAATAGCAAGGCTTTTCTCTGGATAGTGTCAAGTTTTTGTAGTACAGGCTGCTTAACAGAGTTATACGCTTGGCAACCGTAATCCAGTTTTGATCTAATTAGGCTTTTATATATCGTGAGGAGGGTTTCCTGGTTGGATCCCCAGTCAGTCCCTGTGATGTTCCTGAGTAAATTGAGATGTTTGTTACAATTCTGGGTGAGTTGTTCAATGTGCTGTTTCCATGTGAGGTGGTTGTCAAAGAACATTCCTAGGAATTTTACTACTGTTACGTATTTGATTAATTGATTTTGTATATAGAAGTTTGGATAGACTAGGTTGTTATTTCATTTGGGGGTGAATATGATTGCCACAGTTTTTTCATGAGATATTTTGAAACCCCATTTGTCTGCCCATCTCCCTATGTTGTCTAGACTCTGCTGGATTTTTTTAACTACTGTGTTATTGGCAGGATTTCCATTCCTCCATATGCCACTATCATCTGCAAATTGTGACAAGTTTATTTTTGTGGAGGCTACATTGAGGTCAAGGTCATTTACCATTAGGTTAAATAGTAATGGACTTATTACACTGCCTTGCGGTGTTCCATTTTCAAGTGAAAATTCTTCCGAATGGGTGTTGCCTATTCTTGTGGTAATTTTCCGGCCTGTGAGGAAATCGCCAATCCAGTTGAACAAGCGTCCAGTTATTCCAAATTGGTTTAATTTGGCCATTAGTCCATTGGTCCATACTAGGTTGAACACTTTTTCTAGGTCTAAAAAAACCGCTATGAGGTTACGATCGATTTTCCTATGCGCGTTAAAAGTGAGTTTGATGTCTGTTTCCAATCTGAGAAGTTGGTCAGTGGTGGACCATTTGTTCCGAAAGCCACATTGATTTATGGAGAGTAGGTTATTGGTTTCTAGGTGGTGTTTTAACCTATTTGCGATTATTGTCTCCATTATTTTGCAAATATTGTTTGTAAGGGAGATGGGTCGGTACGAATTTATGTTGTTAGGATCTTTACCTAGCTTGGGGATTGGTATTACTATGGCCTGTTTCCATTTGGTGGGTAGTTGGCCTTTATGCCATATCCTATTAAAGAGTTTGATTATGGCTATTGTTATATTGATAGGTAGTTTTTTGTAGATAATGTAACCTAACTGATCCTTACCAGGGGATGTTTCGTTTTTGGATCGTAGGGCTATCTTCCATTCATGAATTGTGATGTCGCTATTTAGGTGAGATTCTTTTGTTCCTTGGTCTTGAAACATTTGAGGTTGGGTTCCCTCCATTAGTTTTTTGTGTTCTTGAAAGTTTTTGGTGTGATTATTGTTGCTACTCATGTTCGAAAAATGCTTCGCTAGGAGGTCTGCCTTATCTTTATTTGTTATGGCATTTTTTATTTTTGGGGCTGAGGTAGTTGCTTTCCCTTTTATGGCTTTTATCTTGTCCCATATTTGTTTTGAGTTTGATTTTAGACTCAGTTTAGAGCAAAAGGTTTGCCATAGGTTAATTTTAGCAGTTTTTATAGTTTGTTTTAGTGCTTTTTCTTTATCTTTATATTGCTGGAAGTAGATAGAATTTTGGTGCGTTTATATTTATTTAAGGCCCTTTTTTTGTCTTTATGTGCTATAGTGCACTGTTTAGTCCACCATGGTACAGAGTTTTTATTTTGGATATTAGTTGTCTTTGGTATGCATCGGTTAGCTGCTTCTATAATTGTGTCTGTTATGTTATCATAATACATGTCAATACTTGGGCTTTCTAAGTTATCTGGATTTACTCTAGCTAGTAATAATTGGAATTGGTCCCAGTCTGCCTGTTGGTACCTCCATTTAGGTGGGGTTTCGTTAGGAATGTGTTGAGTTTTTGTTTGAATATTGATTGTGATGGGAAAATGGTCACTTCCTAACGTATCTTCCTGATCCACCCACCAATTTGTGATTTGAGCCAATTTTGGGGTAGTGATGGTTAGGTCTATGGCTGAGAGAGTGCCGTCCTCAGGGTTTAATCTAGTGTTCGACCCGTCATTTAACGTGACCAGATTGTTCTCAGTTATCCATTTTTCAACCATTTTTCCTCTTTGATCTTTCTTTTTACCTCCCCATAATTCACTGTGTGCGTTGAAGTCGCCACAGATCATTAGATTGTTGTTGCTGTTATTAGTGATTGCCTTTAGTGAGATTAGGTTGGTAGGGCAGAAGGTACCCCCTGGGTCGTATGCATTTATTATTTAAATGTTTGTGGTTCCTATATTTTTCATTACTGACATTATTTCGATGCTATTATTGATGTTTAGGTTAGGGGGTACTTCTGTTACTTCATAGTAGATTAGTGTATCTATTAAAAAAATTGCTAGTCCACCCCCTTTCTGCCCCATGGGTCTGTTTTTAAAGATTCCCAGGGTATAGCCTTGTAGTTTGGGCAGGCGTTTGTGTTCTTGTGTTATGAGGGTTTCCTGTAGGCAGATTACGTCTGGTTTTATGGCCGTATTATTCAGTTTGTTCTGCAGTTCTGATAGGTTTTTAAAGATTCCTCTGCAGTTCCATTGCCAGATGGTGATTTTATATAGTCTCATCATTTTCCATCGGATAACATAACTCTTGTCATGAGTCTCACTGCCACTTCAGCACTTTAATAAAAGTTAATTGATGAAACCAAATTTGGCATGAAACTTGACATTGAAAAGACTTGGAACAAATTTAATTTTCACTATTTTGACGAGACAAATTTGTTAAGTATTGTTTATAATAGAACTTTGCCCATTGTTTTGTTTGGGGCTTTTTTGTTCTTAATGGCAGGGGCATCTCTTTCTAAATAAACACATTTTCAGTTTCAGATTAAAGGAGTACATTCAGTTTATCATTAATTCAGTGTTTTTCAAATAT
This sequence comes from Sinohyriopsis cumingii, assembly GCA_028554795.2. Classification (NCBI taxonomy): domain Eukaryota; kingdom Metazoa; phylum Mollusca; class Bivalvia; order Unionida; family Unionidae; genus Sinohyriopsis; species Sinohyriopsis cumingii. The sequence goes on along the minus strand of CM068835.1, from coordinate 50,311,808 downwards.
GCCTCTGATTCAAGCATACACAATAAGCATGATTCAGTTTGATACCCTGATTAATATTTTTTAGATGCAGGGAGGAAGAAAAGAAGTGCTGATTCTGATGAGGGATCATTCAGTGCAGAAAGTGACACTACAGAAACAGGTGGGCTAAAAATATTTACTTCATGAAGTGAAATCTGTTTAGTTGACACTTTTAAATGTTTTGTTCATAAAGTGAAGCTTCTCTTAGTGGCCACTTGCATAATAAATATCTGCGTACTAGGACAATATATATAGCTCATTTCTAAAGACTACCTACATTTTTGATCTCAGTGTGAAGATCCACTGTTCATAAATAACATAATTTTGTCCCATGAGTATCACTGGACTTTATTCATCACAGTTATAAATCTCTTAATAAAGATTTTTATCTTGTTCATACAGGACATTAAAATATACATAAGCATTCTAATCTTGAGGTGATAATCAATTATACATTTATCCCATTGTCCATTTCGTTTTTTTATTGCATCAGAATGTCATCAAACAGTTTCTGAGTTACATAGTAACATATGATCAAATTCTGTAGAAGTCTTGTTCATTCTTCTGATAATGAAATTGTTGGATAGGGGAATGACTGGATAAGCAAAAGGAGTCTTTCCATCTTTAATTTTTCTTTATTACTATCCTTCAGTATTTGTGAATTTATGAATTATGTAATATTAAAGCTTCTCTTCTTCCACAACATTGGTTAATTTGATACCTACATTTACCTACATACACTAACTTTGCAGTACGTTTCAGATTTACATAAGTAACAAATTTAATGCATAAATCATGATTTGGGTGCAAAAACCTTTTCCAATTTTGATGCAGTCAGTTAGCAAAGTTTCTGGAGATTTTATGCTCACATGCTATTAAATAGCAGGTGGAATAATTGGGGCAACTTTGCAGAATCCTTCCCTCTTAATTGAGGGGCCCTGAATGGCAGAGTGGTCTAAAGTGCTCTCTGTTATGGATCACTGCCATCTCACCTCTGTCAGTTTGGGTTCGAGTCTAGGATTCATCCAATGTGGGTATGTGAGAAAGCTTGCCAGTAGCTTCTCGTGGGTTGGTGGTTCTTCCCATGGTTTTCCCGTGTTCTTCCTCCACCATTAATACTGGCTGCCGTGCATAGCCTATTGTGTGCTGAAAAAGGGCATTAAACCCCACAACAACAACAACCCTCTTATTTGACAATAAATGGACAAAATATATGTCTTATTTGCAAATAACACCTTCAGCAGAGTTACCAGACCTAAGAAGTGACATACTATTGAGTGCCCAGTGGTGCAAAATTACATTATAACTCTCTTGACAACACCTAGAAATAAATCATTCTCTAATCGTAATTGCTATTAGTTTCTATTTCATAATAATAGAGAGCTTATTTGTGTAATCTGGCCGCCAACAAGGTGTTCATTCTCTCTGCAGAAATTTTTGCTCTATTTTGTTATTACCAAATTGGGAGTGTATTTTTTAATATTATGGAAGATAGTATAATCAGGCTTGCTTTAGTGGTCACCTTTGTGGAAAAGACAGGTCATGTGTATGAAGTTATGTTTATACATTGATCATTATAGATTTACCTGTATATAAAAACTACTTGTATTATAAGGCCAGATATTGCATGAAATGTGGTGAATTTTACAAAAACAGGTTTTATTTTATGCAGGAAAAGTAAAAGAACAAATGAAATAATTCTAATATTTATTCCATCTTTCTCATTACAAAAGCTGTAAAAAGTCGCATATCGGGCAATGATGAAAGTGGAGATGATGATGATAATGTGTCTGATGATGAGGAAGAAGAGTCCCCTGGAGATGAAGGCTTTGGTGATGATGATAATGAAGATACAGATCATGATGAAAATGAAGAAATGGATGAAGAAAGTGAAGATGATGAGGAAAGCAAAAATGCAAATGATGAAGATGAAAGTGAGACAGATCGTGGTTCCGACCTGGAATCAGATGAGTCTGACACACAGTCAGAGAAGTATAGAGGTGATGGCTTTCTTATGACATTTTGAATTACAATTTTTGCTGACAACTTTTATTAAAAAGCCTCATGTCCAAATTGCAAATAATTATACAAGGAGCATTTTGTCACAATTTCCTTGAAAATTTGTTCATTTGTTGCTGATCAACCATGTTAATACATGCCTTTTATGTTAATACAGGCCTTTTCATGTTCATACAGGCCTTTTCATGTCAATACAGGCCTTTTATGTTAATACAGGCCTTTTCATGTTCATACAGGCCTATTCGTGTTAATACAGGCCTTTTATGTTAATACAGGCCTTTTCATGTTAATACAGGCCTTTTCATGTTAATACAGGCCTTTCATGTTAATACAGGCCTTTCATGTTCATACAGGCCTTTTATGTTAATAAAGGCCTTTTATGTTAATAAAGGCCTTTCATATTAATACAGGCCTTTCATATTAATACAGATGTCATTGATACCATCTGCCATCAGATAAGGCTTCTGCTTTGAGGAATAGAAATAGCTGTAAAAAAAAAAACCATCTTGAAAACCTCTCAAAATAAATTTGATCAAACACGACAAAGTATTCTGGTATGAAGGCCTTTAAAGTATATACAACTAATGTTGATCTGCCATCCGATATGGCTGCCATTACTAAAATTAGCAAAAACTTTAAATGACTTCTACCAAACACTGCAGAACAGAATTTGACAGAAGGCATCCTGGCATGAAAACCTTTCAAATGTATATAAATGATGCTAATTGGCCACAGCTGCTGGAAAAAAAGAAAAAACGTTTCAATAGCTTTTCAAAAACTGCTTTTATGACTTTGATAAATAAAAAGTAATAAAACATTCTGGCTTGAAACCGTTAAAGTTTTTGCAAATAATGACAGTCAATCATCCATTTTGGCCAACATTGTTATTTAAGTATTTAAAGTGACTTCTCAAAACTGCTCAGCAAAATTTAACTTAGTTTGACAAAGGTTTTTAAAAGTTTCCACAAAATTATGCCAGTGTACTATTAAATATGGCTGCATGTGATGAGAGCTGAAAAACATTCAGTGACTTCTTCACAAAAATCACTGGACTGAACTTTGATAGAAAGCATCCAAACATAAAGATCTAAGTTTCTACAGGTGGTAGGTACACTTCTGCGATCAGATATGGCCACCCTTACTGAATATAGCAGAACTGTTAAAACACTTCTTACAGTATGATAATAAGAACTTGATCATTTTATAGGAGAAATCAATTTAGGACTTGTAATCTTATACAGATGTTGCTGATCTATCATCGAATATGGCTGCTGATATTGAAACAGAAAAACTGCTATACAACTTTTGAAACAAGTTCATAACATAATTTGTCAAAATTGAACAAAATGCATCTTGGCATCAAGGCCTTTCAGGTTTGCGAATAATTTGGCTGCATTCCTAAAAAAGAGAAACAAAGCTTGAAAAGACTTCTTCCCAAAATCAGCTCTTTAAAATTTGACAGCATGCATCGTTAAATGATGTCCTCCAGCTTTACATAAACGATGCTGATCCACTGTTCAGTATCACAATATTTAATAAAAATAGAGAAGCCCTTAATGAACTCATTATAATACTACTGATCTGCAGCTGTAACCAGTATTTTACAGAAAGTATCCAGAATAAAGTTTTTCAACTCAGTACTGTCAGTGTACAGATTTGTAAAGTTGACAGTACTAAAAAATATAACATTAGAATGTCGGAAGATATACCAACCTTGATTAGGGGCCTCAGGTGGCCGAGTGATATAAAGCACTCGCCCTTACAGATCACTGACATCTCACCTCTGTCCACTTCGGTTCAAGTCTCTAGCTTGGCCAGTGTGGGTATATGAGGAAGCTTCCCAGTTGCTTCCTTGGGTCATTGGTTCTTCCTGGGTTGGGGGTGAGTGGGCCCTTCCTCCACCAAATATACAGGCGCCATAGATATCCTATCATGTGTTGAAAAATGATTTAAAACCCCACAGCAACAAGAACAACAACTAACACCTATTTGGCTTTTGGTAGAGGCATCTTATTTCAGTTTGCCATGATAATTCAGGAAACTAGTTAGTCACTACTGTCATGAAAATTCAGTTTCTGGACTTCTTTTTTCTCACAGGTAAACCAGAGAAATCTCAGAAGAAAAGTGATGTCTCAGAAGGCAAGACTTTATTTATCAGGTAAAAGTTAAATTGTTCACCTTTTATGCAGTATACAGTCTCAATTTATGTTACATTGGCTGCATAAAGCCATGAAGTGGTTTTTGACCCATTACAGAAATATCAGTCCTTTTGTTTTTTATATATAAATTTGACAAGTTTTAAATTCATGTCTTGACTAGTTATTGCTTTTGTGCCATATATATGCATTTATGTGACAACAAATTGGAAAACATTTTAGTAGGGTAAAGATGCTTTATGTGATACATATAGACCTTTTCCTTTACATGGTACATGTAGGCCTTTTCCTTTATATGGTACATATATGCCATTTCCTTTATATGGTACATATAGGCCTTTTCTTATATATGGTATGTGTAGGCCTTTTCCTTTATATGATACATATAGGCCTTTTCCTTTATATGGTACATATAGGCCTTTTCCTTTATATGGTACATGTATGCCTTTTCCTTTATATGGTATATGTATGCCTTTTCCTTTATATGGTACATATATGCCATTTCCTTTTTATGGTACATATATGCCATTTCCTTTATATGGTACATAGAGGCCTTTTTGTTTATATGGTACATATAGGCCATTTCGGTTATATGGTACATATAGGCCTTTGCCTTTATATGATATATATAGGCTTTTACCTTGATATGGTACATATAGGCCTTTTCCTTTATATGGTACATATATGTCTTTTCCTTTATATGGTACATGTATGCCTTTTCCTTTATATGGTACATATAGGCCTTTGCCTTTATATGATATATATAGGCATTTACCTTGATATGGTACATATAGGCCTTTTCCTTTATATGGTACATATATGCCTTTTCCTTTATATGGTACATATAGGCTTTCTCCTTTATATGGTACATATAGGCCTTTACCTTTATATGGTACATATAGGCTTGTTCCTTTATATTAAATACAGTCAAGCCCACTTATCTCGACCTCAGTTACCTCGAGAACTCGTGTATGTCAGGTGTTTTGGTCCAGTCCAGAAAAATCCTTTTTTGGTATGCTAATTTTTCCCTGCTTATCTTAACCCCTGTTAAGTCGATAATTCCATTATGTTGGGCATAAGTTTCGGTCCAAAGTAACATGTGGTCCCGTTTAACTCATTAACCCTTAGCATCCCATTTAAGTGTCAGGAGGTAGTACCCTATTTCGGAGCTCTGTAGCATCAAGCTCATTCAAGATACAAGAAAGTGGGTGGTATTACAGAAAAGTAGACAGATTTAGCTCTACAATGGTACCAGATAACCTGGACTTTCTAGTCACATTACAAAATACAGAGGGAAAAACTTAGTTTTTGAGACCCGATTTATTTACACCCAAAATTCACTCATGGTTGGAATTCAGTTTTGTGTCTGGATTTTTGAGCCATGTATCTTAGGCAGACTGGACTGAACTGCACACAGACAGGAGGACCTTTGCAAAAAGTGGGATAAGATGGGAAGATGGAGTAAAAAGGGGCCAGAACACAAAAATGATGGGCCTTTTAAGCAAACAAATTATTAAAAAATCCAACTTTTACCCTTCTGCACATGCACAAGCAAAATAGCCAATGAAAAACAATTTTTCTAACACAACTAGACACAGGCTAACATAAAATCTCTTGCATGCAGATTTATTGGGATGTATTCACAAGTAGTCCCCAAAATGTGTTTCCTACTCGTATTTCAGATGAAAATGACAAAAAAATGTGATGTGGTTAATGAGTTAATTTGACGAAATTCAACTTTTATTGTCATCTTTGAGAAATTTTACAACAAATGATCCAGTGTTTCCACTACTACCGGTACATTGTACCGCAAGGATGGGAAAAGTCGGTACAAGACCAAATTTTACTGGTACAAACGCTAATCAACCAATCTGATCAATTCTTGGTTTATCACTTGCATAGAGTGGAGAAAATTATGTTGTAAACAATATTTTAGAGTAAGGAAATTGAGTGAATGCATTCCTGACCTTTATGGGAGCTGCAGTCATAAAGGACTGCAATACATGTCAACACCACTATATAGTTCATTCCACACAGCATCACAAATTTTATCTTATTGATAACTCAGTAAATTATCAGTTCAGATCATTAAATGTTACTATAAATACCTAATTTGTTTACACTATATATTTAGAATGAATTAGGTACTTTTAGCTATGTTTAATGACGCTAACCTGAAAATTTACAGAATTACATATAGGATAAAATTCACAATGCTTTGTGGAACAAACTCTAGTGTAATCTCATTCCAGTATCATCCTAGTCAGTCACCAACTTAATCTGTACACACAATTGTGGTTCAGAGTTCACTTATAAAGTAAATAGTTAAAGTGTTTCCATGCTTGGAGCGAGTGCAAGCATTTAAATTCAGCATTGCTAGATCATGTGACTTACAAGAATCCATAAATAGAAACTGGTAAAATTCCTAACCAAGCTGATACCTTACCCACCCAACAAAGACATGGTTATAAATTTGTTTTGAACAAGAGTGAAATAGAAGCACAAATGGTATTTTTAAAAATTCATAGTGCCAGGTATTTTTAAAAAGATGAAGTTGTCCATTGCTGTGCCATGATTACTGATTCTTCATTGCAAATGGAACAAAGCATAAAGTGACCGATAAGAGTAACATTTATGAAACAGAAAGAGGATTGCTTTAATTTCTCATTTTTTAAATTGAATATCAAAGCCTTGCCTTAATCGAAGTGATAGACTGACTCTCCTTCTGGTGCTCATTTGCTGCCAGCAGTCACTGATCATAGTTGGGAGGGATATGGGACCACAACTGTATGAATAACTTAAGTCAGCTTCTTGAAGAATTTGATGTCAAGACCGTTAACTTTAAAGACTTTAAACACATTTTACAGTATGTTGGTACATGAATACTGACAGCTTCATCTTTGTTTTCCAGTACAGAGGCAAATTTTATTGGTAAAAGGCGGCATACCAGTGTAAAGGAACCTCTGATAATCAACACAAGCAATCAATTTTCATGCACATATTTGGTCATTTACATTTTGCTACTAGTTAAAGTTAGCACTAAGAAAAGAAAATACTTCATTTTTTTTAAAGTACAGTCCTACATGTACTTAATTTGACCTTGATTTTGGTCAGCATTGGAAGACCATTGTCTTGCTGAGGCTACCAAAGGGATGAGGCAGTTCATAGGAAAATAAAAACAACTTTAAACCACTGATATTGTTACAGTAACTTAAGTGTTATAAAACTTTATGACTTGTTACTTAATCTCATTTATGAGACATCCAATCATTTTTCTGCAACTTAGACTGTCTGAATTATTATTTTTATTGAGCATTAGAAATGCCATTAGTTTTTAGAAACAAAACTCCTCAATTTTTGGTACTTCAGATGCATAATCATTGTTAGGCAACACAATTGTCAACTAAACCCTGATATCTTGGGACCCAGTTATGTCAGTAATTTTTTGACAGCCACGACATAATTGAGATAACTAGGTTTGACTGTATATAGGCCTTCTCCTTTATATGATATTTCTAGGCCTTTCCTTGACATGGCGTATAGAGACCTTTTGCTTTATATAGTATAAGAGGTCTTTTGCTTTATATGGTATAAAGAGGCCTTGAATTATTTAACTACAATTGTAACTCATATCTGGAACAGAAGTAAGGAAGATGATAGAACTGATGATACTTATGTTTTAAAAAGTTGACAGAATTATTATTTTGTTGGATGACTCTTTTGTTGAAAGTGATTATTTTAATCACTCCAGTGGCAAGTGGTTAGAGCGTCCACCTCAAATGCATGAGGTCGTGAGTTTGATCCACGGTTGAGTCATACCAAAGACTTACAAAAATGGTACTGACAGCTAGGTGCTCAGCATTAAGAGGTTAGTGTTAGGACTGGTCAGCCTGGTGTCAGGATAATGTGACAGGGTTGGACATCATGCTACATGTCTGTGTCATGATGCCCTAGTGCTAGACATCACTATAAACTGCCACACTGTAGCGATATGACTGAAACATTGTTAAAGCTACATTAAAAATCTAAATCACACAAACACGCACACACATTATTTAAAGCTAGTGTTTTAAGTTTCATTTCAAAGGATGAGAGTGTTGAAAGCCTTATGACTAATAATGATTTATTGAAACATGAAAATTTAAATCAACTTGTTCAAAAAAGAAAAATGCAGGTATATATCCTGTGCTGCACAGTGTTAGTTGTCTGTGTCCATAACAGAAAAAGGCAGTGAATTTAGAATGAAAATTTAAATATTTGAATCGGCAAAAAAAAAAGAGAAAAGGGCAGGTATATTTCATGTATTGCATAGAGTTGGTTGTTCACAACAGAAAAGGTAAAGAATTAAAAAAATTGTGGAATAATTGGCTGGGAAACTAGTCTTATTGGACTAATTCATCTCAGCCAACTAGATGCCTATATTTAAGAAAGAAGTTAAGTTAGTCACTATCGGGTAGTGTTATGGGATGAAGTGAGTTTCAGGATGAAAAGAATCCTGTATCAGATAAAATTTCTGATTTGGATAAAATTAGTAGTACATAGTTTTATAAAAACATTTGGAAACAATAATGTGTGTAGATGTTGTAAAATGTCAAAGATATGAGAAAGCTAATTTGCTCTGACTGTGTTGTGACATTTCCGAGCAGGCAAATCTCACTTCTTTTTTCTCTGTAACTTAACATGTCTGCATTTATAGTGTGTCTGTTCATGCCCCACCATGACTGCAAGCATCCTTTTAAAGTTATCCTCATTTGTCTGTCACACTGGTTAAGTTTTATGTTTAGTCCAAGATTTTAGACACTTGGGCACCAGAGTTTGTATGTAGCTGTTTATTGGTGAGTATAAGACTATTTCACTAATAGTAGGTCACTGATTTAAATTTCATGCATGAATGACTTTACATCTTGGTGAATAAAATACCAAGAATGTAAAAGTGGGTCACTGTGACCTACATTTCATAATTAAGTGACTTTTGGGGTATGTTTTTTGTTTAGGTCAGTTTCTTAAGTAGTGTTGGCCACAGAGGTATGCAATTTTGTTGATTTATCTTAGTTTGGTAACATCTTAACAAAAGTAGGTTACCATGACCCATATTGTAAGCCCCAGCAACTCCAGTTACATTATGGACTTAGGTCAGCTTATGAGGAACTGTTAGTGATAGGGTCATTCAGCTTTATATGTGAATGTAGATACATCTTGGTGAGCAGAGTTCCCTACAACCATAGTAGGTCATTGACCTATTTTTCATTCTTTGGTACTTTGGTGAAGTTATACATTTCAATTATTGTCTGGGGGAACTGTTAACTTTGTGTGTGGAGGATGTATCTTGGTGAGCAGAGGTCCTTAAAACATAAGTACCATTTATGTGTGGATATATATATATATATATATTATACAGGGATGGTCCTGGCTTTTAAAAAGCTGTCGCCAAAAAAATTGCCAACCTCAATATTTTGTCGCCAATTTTAAAAAAGTGTCGCCAAAACAAGTAGTGTACATTTTTCCAAGTGTTAATTTAGTTTATTAATGTAACAGGCAATGAAAATTACAAAAGATGGGTTAGTTAATACTTTAATTACAACAGGCATTAACAAAATGTTACTAACTGTTACATGAAGATCTGTCGCGAATTTAGGGCTACCCACTTGTTGAATGAAGTTTCAAAGTCTAATTTTTCACATCTGTACATGCTGATTCTCATTAAATTCTCGAGAGATGAGATGCAGAGCTTATTTCGGATGTCAGTTTTTATGAGGTTCATCTTACTGAATCCACGTTCACAGTCTACAGTGCTGACAGGTGACACCAGTAGTCTCTCAGCAGCCCCACCCCACCCCCCACCCCTTTATGGCTAGCTTCACAAAGCTTGTAGTGAATTGCTTCCTAAATCCCAAGAATGATCACTGAATGCTGTATAAATTTTCTCGACAAGCAAAAGAGGATCTCCATTCCCACGAATGAAACTTACACGAGTCAACACCTAGAAATATTGGACCGTATATATAAGCATAAATTCACACCGAATTAAGAGATTCTTTCACTCCTGTATTTTGAGAAATAAATAATTATTATTAATTATGCAAAACTGTTTTTTGTGCTATTTCTTCTTGCGGAGTTTAAGTCTCTGCAGCCGCAACACGGAATTGATGGCAAAAGGAAAAGATCAATGAGTAAAATGCTGCACTGGCGACAGATATAATTGTGATTGAGATTTTTTCCATTTGCTTTGTATTTATACACAGTGGGTACTTCAAACGTTATCAGTTTTCCATAAAGGTTCAACGAAACTATTGTATTGGTATATGTAAAAAAAACAATAAAAAAAACAGAAGGATTAGCCATACAATTAATTGTATCTGTTCTATTCGTGTCTTCAGAAGCCGGTCAGTTGTAGGTATAGAGTGGTAGCATGATTGACTATCGCAGCATACAGTACTCAGCCCAGATGTCAGCATAAGCAGATTATGATGTAACAATGCACTGTAAAGATGGGGTCGTCAATACAAACAAAGGATCGTTTGTGTAACAGATTGATTCCAATGCATTGCTTAGTCAAGTTTGTGGCTTCCTTTCATTCTCGCTTTTAATTTATCCAGTCCAAATCCATGATTGTATGTACAAATTAAATAACCAAAAAGTATGTCGCCAAAAAAATCGCCAGATGGCATATTTTTGTCGGCAATAAGGGGAAAAGATCGCAATTTGCGACATTGGCGAAGCCCAGGACAATCCCTGAATATATATATATATATATATATATATATATATATATATATATATATATATATATATATATATATATATATATATATGATGGGTCAAGCTGCAAGCAACATAGATCCTGTTTATCTGGTGCATTATGTGACAGCAGATCTGGGTCTATACAGTTTGCAGTTGGACTTACTTATAGACAATTATAAATTGATAGATTGTATTTTATTTTTCAGTACTTTGGTTAAGTCTGTGGTTAGATTAGTTCTGGGGCCCCAAGTGGCCGAATGGTCTAAAGCGCTCTCCATTACGGATCACTGCCATCTCACCTCTGTCTGCGTATGTTCGAGTCTAGGATTCGGCCAATGTGGGTATGTGAGAAAGCTTGTCAGTAGCTTCTCGAGGGTTGGTGGTTCTTTCCTGGGTTTTCCCGGGTTCTTCCTCCACCATTAATACTGGCCGCCATGCATAGCCTATCATGTGCTGAAAAATGGTGTTAAACCCTACAACAACAACAACAACAACAACAACAACAGATTAGTTCTATGTGGATTTGTCTTCAGGGTCATACATGATGTGGTTGTAGTGGCATTCAGATTCTCTGATTTTATTTTTGGCTTGATTACCAGTAGTATTTGATGGAATATCATGAATTGACAATAATGAGCCATATCTGTGAATGTGTTAAGATTATATGTTCTAAGATATTAGCAGATGCATTTAACTATTTGGGGAAAATTTCATCGTTTTATTTGTGTGACTTTTGCACACATGTAAAAAGTCTTGGAAATTAAGGGACTTACAAAGTGCGTGTGATAGCACCAAAACTTTAAAACAGAAACAGATGGAATGATCCAGTGAGGCCAGTTTAAATAGAGAAATGTTTGTATTAACTATCGATAACCAAGAAAAAATATCTTTGTCATATTTTCAGTGGAACACGTTTATAACATACATTTTTATTATTATGTTTTTCTTCCTTCAGGAACTTGTCATTTGACAGTTGTGAGGCAGATATTGAAGAATTATTTTCACAGTTTGGGGACCTGAACTACTGCAAAATTGTTATAGATCCAAACACAGAACACTCAAGAGGTATATGTATATCAGTAGCAACGTACAAATTGCCAAATTATAGATAACCATGACATCAAAATAGAAACTATTTTTTGGTTCTAAATGAAAGTTTAACAAAATTATGGGAAAGATGCTGAAGCTTTAATAGTTTAAACCGATACATCTTAAATAGTTAGTTGGTCAGAGATGATAGACCTTCAGTTAAATGGTTAATTTGTCCAAGGTGATGGACCTTCAGTTAAATGGTTAATTTGTCCAAGGTGATGGACCTTCAGTTAAATGGTTAGTTTGTCCGAGGTGACAGACCTTCAGTTAAATGGCTAGTTTGTCTAAAGTCACGGACCTTCAGTTAAATGGTTAGTTTGTCCAAGGTCACGGACCTTCAGTTAAATGGTTAATTTGTCCAAGGTGACAGACCTTCAGTTAAATGGTTAGTTTGTCCAAGGTCACGGACCTTCAGTTAAATGGTTAATTTGTCCAAGGTGACAGACCTTCAGTTAAATGGTTAGTTTGTCCACGGTGACAGACCTTCAGTTAAATAGTTAGTTTGTCCAAGGTGACAGACCTTCAGTTAAATAGTTAGTTTGTCCAAGGTGACAGACCTTCAGTTAAATGGTTAATTTGTCCAAGGTGACAGACCTTCAGTTAAATTGTTAATTTGTCCAAGGTGACAGACCTTCAGTTAAATGGTTAGTTTGTCCAAGGTGACAGACCTTCAGTTAAATAGTTAGTTTCTCCAAGGTGACAGACCTTCAGTTGAATGGTTATTTTGTCCAAGGTGACAGACCTTCAGTTAAATGATTAGTTTGTCCAAGATAACAGACCTTCAGTTAAATGGTTAGTTTGTCCAATGTGATGGACTTTCAGTTAAATAGTTAGTTTGTCCAAAATGACAGACCTTCAGTTAAATGGTTAATTTGTCCAAGGTCACAGACCTTCAGTTAAATGGTTAGTATGTCCTAGGTCACAGACCTTCAGTTAAATAGTTAATTTGTCCAAAGTGACAGGCCTTCAGTTAAATGGTTATTTTGTCCAAGGTGACAGACCTTCAGTTAAATATTTAGTTTGTCCAAAGTGACAGACCTTCAGTTAAATGGTTAGTTTGTCCAAGATAACAGACCTTCAGTTAAATGGTTAGTTTGTCCAACGTGACGGACCTTCAGTTAAATAGTTTGTCCGAAATGACAGACCTTCAGTTAAATGGTTAATTTGTCCAAGGTGACAGACCTTCAGTTAAATGGTTAGTATGTCCTAGGTGACAGACCTTCAGTTAAATGGTTATTTTGTCCAAGGTGACAGACCTTCAGTTAAATGGTTAATTTGTCCAAGATAACAGACCTTCAGTTAAATGGTTAGTTTGTCCAACGTGACAGACCTTCAGTTAAATAGTTTGTCCGAAATGACAGACCTTCAGTTAAATGGTTAATTTGTCCAAGGTGACAGACCTTCAGTTAAATGGTTAGTATGTCCTAGGTGACAGACCTTCAGTTAAATGGTTATTTTGTCCAAGGTGACAGACCTTCAGTTAAATGGTTAATTTGTCCAAGATGACAGACCTTTAGTTAAATGGTTTGTTGGTCCAAGGTGACGGACCTTATTTCAGGATAAACACTCCAGTTGTTCTGATTATAGAGCATGGTTTGTAAGTGGACAGTAGTCTGTTTAGTGTCAAATAAACAATGCTTCACTTAAATCTGGTAATAGTTGGTATAATTTGAAGATTTGTCAATAAATACCCCCACCCACTGTACCCCACCCCCAATCTATTACAGGTCTGAACATATTGCTTTACATTTATCTTATCTACAACCTTAGCTGTAAATTTAGGCCATTTGTCTTCTATGTGACAGTCTATATTTTGTTTTAGCATGGTCCTAAGAAAGGTATTTCATGAATAGCTTCAAAATTGTACACTTTTATAACTATTAATATTATATTTTTAACACATTTTTCATAATTTATGCTGCAAAATCTGATGCAGTTATGGGCCTTTTTTTTTACAAGAAAAATATTTCCTTCAGCCTTTTGTGTTTTATGGCAATTCTGTCTCTAGCAGTCAAATTTAACATTATTATTATAATGATATTCTGATTTTGATACTCCTAGGACATCCTCTTACAAAGTTGTTCTTTTGCAAGAAAGGCTGGAGGCATGTGCTTTATAAAGTTTTGAGTTGCACAGCTGTTCAATACTAACTCCAAGTTTTGTAAATTTGGTAATTTTCAAATCAAACAGGATAGATAGTTCAATTAGTTTTGAGGGTCCCGAGTGGCTGAGTGGTCTAAAGCGCTCTTCGTTATGCATCACTGCCATCTCACCTCTGTTTGCATGGGTTCGAGTCCTGGATTCGGCTAATGTGGTTATGTGAGAAAGCTTGCCAGTAGCTTCTCATGGGTCGGTGGTTCTTTCCTGGGTTTTCATGTGTTCTTCCTCCACCATTAATACTGGCTGCCATGTATAGCCTATCGTGTGCTGAAAAATGGCGTTAAACCCTACAACAACAACGTCAATTAGTTTTGAGTGTCAAGTCTCCAAGGGTAGACTTTTTATGACTGATACTTAGATGCTGAATTTTTGTTATACAAGACTACATCTAGAAATGGAAGGTAGTCTTTTGTGTGTGACCTCAACCATTGTCAAGATTTCGAAGTCTTTGAAAATTTTAGCCCATTCACCCATCTACTTCTGCTTTGTACTAATTGCTGAGTTCTTATTTAAAATTGTATAATTTGATGTTATATTACAGATTTTAGACTTTATGAATTTTTTGTTTGTTTTAGAGGTAACATAATATGGAGAATTTCCTCTATTAAATAAATCACAGAAATACTTATTGTAGCGCATTCTTTATGTATTTATTTCTTGCCATTTAATAACACTTCAAGGATGGACAAGAAGATTGAATGAAATATTTGCTTGTACATAAAATACTGTACCGATGTTACATGTATGCACATTTATAAATTTAATGATGATTTGTTGATTGCACTATATAATAATAGCAAAACGAGTTTATTTAGAGCAAAAATGCATTTAATTCTGAATTTAGATGCAAGAAATTCACATTTTACTTAATGCTCATGATCATTCATAAATGTCTTACACAAGCATTTTCTGTATTTATATATTTATTTGCATAATTTGTATATAGTTTTAATTTTATGCCTTTCTTTTGCAGGGTCAGCTTTTATCCAGTTCAGAAATAAGGATGCAGCTAATGCCTGTCTTCAGAAGGCGACTGATGACTCAAGGGTATGGACTTAACATTATATTTAGTGCAAAATGTTTAAAATTACAGGCTTATTTTGTTGCAGATTTCAGCAGTTTCTTACAATCAGTCAGTTGATTTAAAGCTATCAAATCGACATAAGCTGTCACATCCACAAAGCTAGAAATTTGCAGCATTGCGTATTCATTTATTTCTATGAAGCCAAGTCTCTCCACATCCAACCACTCCAGTGGCCTAGTGGTTAGAGTGTCTGCCTCGGATGCAGGAGGTTGTGTTTTGATCCCCAGCCAAGTCATACCTAAGACTTACAAAAATGGTACTAACAGCTGCCTTGCTTGGTGCTCAGCATTAAGCGGTTAGTGTTAGGACTGGTCGGCCTAATGTGAGGATAATGTGACTGGGTGGGACATCATGCTACGTGTCTGTGGCATGATGCCCCAGTGCTAGACATCACTATAAACTGTCACACTGCAGACATCATAGCAATAAGACTGAATTTTTTTTAAAAGCTACGTTAAAAATCCATATCACACACACACACACACACACACACTTTCCACATCCTTGTAACAATGTTGTGTGGGTATTGCTCTCCAACCCAATCTATTTGCATCATGTAGCTATGCTATGTGGGTATTTCTGTCAAGCCCAGTCTATCTGCATCTGTGTAGCCATGCTATGCAGGTCAGATAAGAAAAAAGGACAAGTCAACACCACTTTACAAACTTCAAAAGAAGAATATGAGAGTAATATAATACAGAATTAAGCACCTGACCATGATCATTGCAGAATTCCAGTTCGTGATCATTCAGTGAAAGTTAAACATGTTGACTAGTTGAAGTGAGTGCACAGTATAAAGAGTTTTTCGGTATATTTTGTGTTTGTATTCTGGTTCTAATCCATATGGATTTTACCCTTTGTGACAAGAATTTTGGCCAGCTGCAGAACCAGGTTAGTAGTAAAAATGTACCTTTTTCATTCATCCTGTAGTTCTGGCATGTAATATGTAGATTACACCTTTTACACCCAAATTACGATTTTTGTCACTTATAACAGCAATAATTATGCAAATGTATTCTGCAGTTTTTGAAACCGAACTGAAGGTCATTAGGGTCTAAGTGTACTTAACAAGTTTTTAACTGAATGTCTTTAGGGTAAAACTGTACTTGATAACTCTTTTGGAATTGGTCAGGCTTATAGAAACGAGATATTGTTGGCAGGTCAACATCATGAAAGTCCTTTTGAATGGACAGTCACAGAAAAATTTGGTTTTTAAAGATTTCTTATGATCTTGTGTGAGCCTAAATAAAAATGTTGCTAATCTGAAATCCAATGTGAAAATCTTGTGACCTTTCATCCAGGGGGTTTACACCAGAAGTCTTTTTATAATGTCCATAATGTAAATGGTACACATTGATGGCCATCTTGAAAATCATATCATCAGTACTTGTGTGCATCTGTTATGGCCACTGTGATGGCCCTTTTGAAAATATATTCCTCCCGATTGGATGATCATATACATGCCAAGACTTGTGATGTTGGACCTAAATAAAAATGATGCCAGTCCTGTGTTCATTATGAAAATCTTGTTATTGCTTCGAACAGGGATGGTCCTGGCTTTTAAAAAGTTGTTGCCCAAAAAATCGCCAACCTCAATATTTTGTCACCAATATTCAAAAAATGTCGCCAGAACAAGTAGTGAATATTTTTCCAAGTCTATTAATGTAATAGGCAATGAAAATTGAAAAAGATGGGATAGTTATTACTTATTGATGACAAACAATACAGCCATAATATTACATCCCGCATCACCATTAGTGCATGGTTATGACTGTTGTCACCTGAAATAAATGCATTATCAAATGTAAAATATCTACTCTCTTGACATCTATAGTCTGTCTATTTCATTTTTTTAAAATAGAAACATCAGATATTAAGCAGATCTAAAATTTATGTGTTATTTTCCAAAATAATAGTTTTGTAAGGAACTTTAATGACATTTTAATACTTTAACCCTATTATTGTACTTTGCAATGTAATATAAGTGACGTATAATGCGAATATCAATTTCAGGCATTCAGGAATTAAATGCCCTCCCCCCTTTTTTATGTTTCACGAAGTACATCTCGATCAACCAGGAGTTTAGAAATTTATTTCTGCTGTTCTTTAGATGCTTTGTTTGTAGTGAATTGCTTCCAGAATCCCAAGAATGATCACTGAGTGATGTAGATTTTTTCACGACAAACAAACTAGGATCTCCATTCGCACCAATAAAACTTACACGAGTCAACACCTGGCATTAATGTATTGTATATATAAGCATTAATTACCATCATTAAATTAAAAGAAGGAATGAAGAAACATAGTACAGAGCATATGTGCCCCCAAAAAATTAATAATTATTGATGACAAACAATATTCGGAATAAATATGTTATTTAGTAAGCAGTGTTATATGCATATATGAGTTAACAATAAGGAAATAAGGTGGGATATCAAATGTGGGAAATAGTTGTCACATGTATGGTAGCTTGAGACCACATTTGAACTATTAACATAAATTCACACCCATTTTAGGCATTGTTAGTTATTTAAAAAAAGGGCATTGTTTATTTGTCAGTCAATTGCTAGTGCTTTAGCTCGCTGTAGAAAAGGTGGTTTCATTGAAGTATGTCAAAGAGGCTTGAGTCTAACCTTTAGCTATTGTGCAGTTTGGGCACAGCTGAATGGGACACATTGGGGGTGGGATAATGCGCTCCACAGGGAGAAACGGTGTGTCCTTTGAGAATTTCACATGCATTGGACCCGAAAAATCTGTGAATATTTTAGTGAAAATGATGCTTAAATATGTCGCAAAAGAACTTCCTGACAGTAGATCCCAATCTTCATGTTTTCAGATTCAATCTCCCAACTTGGTTTTTGAAAAAATTTATTTTTTGCATGACGCTAGAATAACTGTATGGTATTAACTACATTTGCTCAACGAATATTTTAATTCTTTGGAAATCTTTCTGTACATTTGAAACTTCAACACAGAAGGGGCATTTTTCGTTGGAACGTATATGGATTTCTTGGAACTATTGAGATTGAATGGACTTTTAGGAAATAGGAATTCATTCACCATGCTGTTAATTTAATTCTATCACTCCTGTATTTTGAGAAATAAATTATTTTCAGTTATGCAAAACTTGCTTTCTATTTATACACAGCAATCAGTACTTCAAAAGGTAATCAGTTTTCTCTGAAGTTTCAGCAAAACTATTTTAGTGGTACATTAAAAAAACCAACAGAAGGATTAGCCTTCATTCAATTAATTGTAGCTTTTTCTGTTCACATCTTCAGAGGTCAGTCGATTGTAGGTATAGTCGGGTAGCATGACAGTGTATCACAGCATACAGTACTCGGGTCAGATGTCAACATAGGCAGATTATGATGTAACAATGCACTGTAAAAATGGGTTTGTCAATATGAACAAATGATTTGCTTTTTTTTCAACAGATAGATTCCAGTGCATTGTGTATCCAAATTTGTGGTGTCCTTTCATGCTCCCATTGAATGTCTCCATTCCAAATCCATGATTGTATATACAAATTAAATAGCCAAAAAGGTTGTCATAACAAAAAAATCACCAGATGGTATATTTTGTTGTCAATAAGGACAAAAAATTGCAATTTGTGACATTGGCAAAGCCCAGGGCGATCCCTGCAAGTTCAGAATATCTGAGTTGATTTCAGCGCTCAGCAGTTAAAATGCAAAAAAGTTTTTTTCAGCCAGGTGTTTTCAGCCAGTAAAGCATTAGTTTCTTCAAAGGACTAACAAGTAATTGATCGGATGCTAAGTTTTTCCTTGGAAATTGAGTCACTTTTTTAATTAATTCAACCTCCAAATCGATTGATGGGAGGAAAATCAGTAGTAATTGGGGATTTATCATAAAAATTCATAAGGAGCAAGCTTTGAGTGTGGAGTTCAAATGATTAATAAAACCCCAATAATCTATGCTTGGAGAACCAATGATTAACTCGATTTTCCTATCCCATAGTCAGGAGGGCTGGAGTTGGAGGGTAGGAAGCTGATTGTCACACTGGCTGTGACGAAGGAAGAAGCGGCCAAATTACAGGAGAAATTAGCTGACAAGAAGGAGAAAAAAGACAACAGAAATTTGCATCTGATAAGGGAAGGAAGTAAGATGTTTTTTGTGGTAATTATTTAAGCATCAAACTCAGTGGAAAAAATGAAGTACATTTAAATTTTAATCATAAAGTTGTCATAAATTTGTATAGCTTTCATTGTTTCTCCTTTCATGTAAAATTTTAATCACACGTGAGTCCATCAGCTGATTGAATATAAATAATTGATTCCAAAATACCATAATGGTTCTAATTTTGGTGCCTTTTTCAGCCTGTTTCAAATTTGGAAGCACCTGTTTTAAGTAAATTTTATAAGATTTTAATTTTGGAGGTACCAATTTCGGAGGGCTTCAGCTTTCTGAGATAATTAAGTACCATTTTGTATGTGTTAAAAATGATAATAAATACATACATTACATGATTTTTACTAGCATGAAATATAATTTAAGGTTATTGTTGCAGTTTTCATTTATACCTTGCGTTCATTCTACTTAAGGTGGTGCCATCCAAGTTTCCTATTGTCACCGTGACAACAATACCTATTCTGCTAGTTATTGAATAACTTGAGGAAAGGATTATTTCAACTTTATTTGAACATAATTAAGATCATTTTTTTTTCTTCACTGTGTTTTCATGGTTCAATCATTCCAAGGTGTTAACTTTCAGTTTCACTTAAGGCACATGTTGCCAGATATCAGGTCAGTCAAAATGGTGATTAGGACAAAAAAGGCACACACTTTATTGCTAAGACACCTGGTACTGGAGGTATCAAGGAAGTCACATTCATGTTAGTATTCATACTTCAGGACTTTTAATGCAGTGCATCTGATGCTTTGTAAATATAAAAATGAAATATTATCTTCCTCATTTCCCGTGGTTTGATTTTGTCCTTGACTTTCAAGTAACAAGTTTCCATGCTTTCAGATGATCTATAACAGTGAGAAACTGTGATGGCTTATGCACTTAAAACAATGTTACTTTTTTAAATACAAGTTACTGATGAAATGTTTAGCTGTTGAACATCTTTTTTTAAAGGTAAGTAATATAGCTCAAAAAAGGTTAAGTTAACCTTATTGGTACATCAACCTGATGTTACAGTATTGTGTTATGTGTGTTTCACTTAGTTCTTGTTCACTTTGGCTTTTTCTAGAGTTGCCACATTTTGATTTGAAAATCATCAATATTTTGCAAAAATGGGGAAGAAGTTTATTAAATGGTCTTTTTAAGCAGAAATTTGGAAATTTTTCACTTCTTCTTTTTTCACACTTTTGGAGAGAGCATGCTAGTAAATGTTCAAATGTGGATAGTCTAAAGAAAGTTTTTACATGCTTAAATAGTTCATAATTCCTAAAGTAATCCCAAAAAGTGAAACTGTTGACTAGGTCTTCACCACTGGAAATCTCATCTATTTTCCAAGGGACATATCTGTTATCAGCTTTTGTAAACACGTAGTGGCCTGAATAGTAAAGTCTTGTACATAATGGAATTTTACTGTCTAGTAACATTTCTATAAAACTATACATGACTACCAGTCTAGTTACTTTAGAAACATTCATGTCTTAAGGTGAATCATTACCATCACAATCAAGCACCAACCAATATCAACCAGTTGTTCATAATTTTTGTTCTTAGAATATTACATAGGTCAACTTAATGAAATTGTCAGCTGTTAAGATATGTAAGATGAGTGATACCAGGCCCACTTTGTCCTCTTGGATATTTTTGGTTTAAGCACTAAGATAGACAGTATATCACAATGCCATGGATGAGGGGAAACAGTAAAAGCTCACATTTCTCATCTTGTTTTGCCATAGGTTACAAGGGCTGCACAGCATATACTTTAACTACACTAAGATTGGGGGAGGGGATTAACATAAAAAGAGATTTAATGGATGTGACCTGTGTATGATAGCATACGACTAAGTTTGCATGATTTGGTTTTTGTAAACTATTGAAGGTTATTAAGACGTAGTTGGCAGAGCACTTTTAATCACGTCTGTCTTTCCATTCATCCTTCTTTTTGATGCACCCAGTGCAAATAGCTCTTGCTTTTTCCAATATGTAACACTGTACAAAAATCAAATATTAAACAGGAAGTTTTACTTTGTATTTTCAGTGATAAGACCAGGAACACAGGCAGCCCAAGGATTGTCAGCTGCTGATCAGGAAAAGAGAAAGAAGGTAGAAATATACAGACAATTTTGTCTCACCTGCATTAGCACATAGTGGGAAGAAGTATCACTTTAACATTTGCAGTATAGGTTCCAATAGTGTTATAATCACAGGAATCAGTTGGATGTATTTTGTTTAAAAGTTCAGGTAGTAGAGAGCACACGTCATGAGTGAAGGAGATTCCCAGTTTGAGTCCTGGTCTGGTCACACATTTTGGTCTTAATTACATTGCTAGAAACATTGGGATCATGCAGTGTATGCCTATCATATTGTTCAGCCAGGTTAGTACACAAAGCCATCATTTTTGGTCGTGTATAATCAAAGTTGAAAAGAAGGTTTGTTTTGTCTGATATCCTTTCTTCCTTGATGATGAAAGGTGTCAGTGATCATGGAGCAGTAACCTTTTATTGTACTTGATATTAACTTTTTATCTTCAAAGAGCCTGACAAAGAAGTTTACTATTTGAGGTATGGATGCCTCAGAGGTATAATGTTTCTTTGATAATACTTAACTAGTCATAATACATCCTCCCAGCCTCCTCCCATTTACATCTATTGAGAGCATTCCACTCCAGAAGTAGGGGGAGATCACTTTGACTGTCACCTAGGTGGGCAGGTAACTTTTACCCCCCATTTTTTATAGCTAAAGTTCATATCTGGGAGCACTTAATTTGGAAGGTAGTAGTAGTTCTAAGTTACTCTGATTGGGTGTGTATTATTGATGAAACGTTTTATTTGAGAACAATTGTTTTCTGCACATACTGATCATAAAGTCAAATGAGCATGAGGTTTTCACAGGAGGACTTCTGATGGTGTCTAGATGGTCCAAAATAAAATAGTGCAAATCTGATATCTAATATGGTTACCACATTTGCCATCTAGAAAATCACTACTTCACCTAGATGGAAAGTCAATTCAACATTGGGTTTTCGCCAGAAGACTTTTCATAATGTTTAGTTGTTACTAAATGAAAATGGTACCATGGCAGCAATCTTGATATTGCTACTCCACCTTCTCGTATGAACATTTCTTCATCAGAAAACTAATCATGATATCTAGTTGACCCTGAATAAAAATGGCACTGATCTGACCTCTACCAAAATGAATCTTGTAACTAGTTTTGTTGTGAGGATGGTCATATCTACTTAGAAGTCTTCTGCTTCGTCTAAAGAAAATGGTGAAGATCTTGTATCCAATATGGCTGCCACAGTGGCTAATTTGAAATCTTATCCTCAAGAATATCAGATGGTTTCAGCATTCAGTAGTTAAAAAGAACTGGTCTTATCTTGAATTTCCTGAAAATTCTTTGCTGCCATCAGTTCATTTAAGTGACTTTAATTTCTAATCTTTTGAATCAATTTTAGAAATTAGAACACAAATTCACGAGGCATTACATACAATAATCCATTCACATTGAATCCTTAAGAAAACAGTTGTATTTTCACGGATTTAGAGATGACAAAAATGCTTAGATATCTTGGAATATTTTGGCTCAGAGAGCGAGTTTGAGAAAAAGTCTCTATTGGGCAATCTGAGTCCTTACATTTCTGAATCGATAAGCATTCCTCTAGGGTAAAGAGTACAGAATAAGATAATGTTAAATCTTCTCTCAATCAGAAGAATTTTTTTAAAAATTATAGTGAAGCTGGGGTGACTTTAGTATGTTTTTATTTATATTTTTTGCAAACTAAATTCTGTATTATTCTTGTTTTTAGGTGGAAGCATTAAAGAGAGAAAAACTAAAGAATCTTAATATTTTCATCTCGCCTTTGCGTCTTTGTGTACGGAATATTCCTGTCAATGTGGAAGACAAAGAACTCAGGGAAATATTCTGGAAGGCTGCAGGTGATAAGAAGGCCAAAATTAATGAGGTTTGTATCCACAAGTAGAAAATCTGCCTCAGCTTTTAAATTTCCTCTGCTGGATATAATATGATCTTTAAATGTCCCCCTGGCATAATAAAGCATTTTATAGTATGGCTCAAACATCAAGTGTATTTTGTAATCATCTAAGTGTCCACTAACTGGCTAGTGACATATTTATTTGTTGTGATGAGTCCTTTTCAAAAATTAATTGCATGCATTATGGGGTCTTTGATGAGTCTTAATCAGCTTTCTTATAACTGTTAATTCAGCTACCATTGGAGGGGCCTCTAGTGGTCCCTTGTGGCCATGTGGTCTAAAGCACTCTCCGTTACGGATCACTGCAATCTCACCTCTGTCTGTGCTGGTTCAAGTCTCAGATTCAGCCAGTGTGGGTATGTGAGAACGCTTGCCAGTAGCTTCTTGTGGGTCGGTGGTTCTTTCAGGGGTTTTCCCAGGTTCTTCCTCCACCATTAATACTGGCTGCCATGTATAGCCTATTGTGTGCTGACAAATGGCGTTAAACCCTACAACAACAACAACAACAAATCAGCTACCATTGGAGCAAAAATATTGAGTGTGAGCACTACCTTTCATAGTTACCGAGTCCTGGGAACAGTTTGATATTTTAGTATATAACTATAGTATTTAAGCACCTGGGAAATTGTTGTCATTTGCTGATTTGAGCTTCACTTTTAACAGAACTCAAGCATTCTTTGTCCACTCCATTGCAACTTTGCTCTGGATCCCATTATTCCATGTAAATTTGATGTGGATCCACTTATTCATTGTAACTTTTCTTTGGATCCACTTATTTGTGGATGCTTAATTTTCATTTGTGGATAGTTTTAGGTTTTGGTTTGGTTTTCTGGGATTTAAAACCATGTTTTAGCACATGATAGGTTATACATGGCAGTCAGTATATTTTGATGGAGGAGAAATGTGGGAAGGCATAGGGAAGAACCATCAACCCACAGAAAGCTACTGGTAGGCTTTCTCACATGTACACATTGATTAGGCCAAGATTCAAACTTGCACAGAGATATTTGTGAGTGATTTGTAAAAGAAAGTGCCTTAGACCACTCAACCACCCAGGGTCCCGTTTGTTTTAATTGCGTATTTACTAGAATTGCTTTTTGTTCTGACCAAACATTTTTTATATCAGACAGTATTATCAGTAATGATACTGTAAATCAGGGGTTTCAAACACACTGCCCATGGGCTGCATGTTGCCTGCCAATCCATATTCGGTGGCCTGCAAAATGATTTGCGTCACAAGGTGTCACGATAGATAACAAAGGTGGTGCAGCCCTTGGGCCATCGAAAATGCCCTCATGCAGCCCCCAGGGTGTTTTGAGTTTGAGACCCCTGCTGTAAATCATGCAATTTTCAATGAGCTTAAAATCTTTAACAATTTGAGAAAGAGAACAAAAATTTTGAAAATATTATTCAAAGTAATGGCTTTAATTCATCATAGAATATATTTAGTCCATCCTCAATTTGGGACATTGGTTTCATTGTAAATATATACTATACTAGATTTGCACAAATGTTATTGCCACTGCAAAGAACAGACTTAAGTAATTTTCCCTCATTAACTTTATCTGTACTTTAATAAAATGCCCTTTTCAATAAGCAGGGAAAATATAAACTTTTAATTAGACTTGATTAATTGTCCTATTATCTTTATCTGTATTTTAATAAAATGCCCTTTTCAATAAGCAGAGAAAATATAAACTTTTAATTAGACTTGATTAATTGTCCTATTATCTTTATCTGTATTTTAATAAAATGCCCTTTTCAATAAGCAGGGAAAATATAAACTTTTAATTAGACTTGATTAATTGTCCTATTATCTTTATCTGTACTTTAATAAGCATTCTTTCAATAAGCTTGGGGAAATAAAACCTTTAGTTGCTGTTTCAGATTTTAGGCACTGTAATTTATTGTTGTGCAGTTATTGATACAAGAAAATATTATAAGAATCAAGAAGATGAGTAATATATTTATAATTGTGATGGTAATTTTTAAATTGATGATTACTTCAGTGCCGGATAATGCGAGACATGAGACGTGTCAATTCAGCTGGTAAGGCCAAGTCCAGAGGATATGCTTTCATCACCTTCACAGAACACCATCATGCTCTTGCAGCACTACAAACTACTAACAACAACCCTGAGATTTTTGGGGAACATAAGGTATTCTCTCTCTCTCTCTCAATCTCAAACGTTGTCCCAGTCTTCTTCATTGCTATGAATTTTTGTTTTCCTTGTATTTTTTGGCATGGATGGATTATCCCTCCTTTGCCAAAGCCATGCTGTTTAATCTCTGTTATGCAACCTGAAAATAAATTTTCTTGTGATCTTTGCCCCAAACAAAGGTTACTCACTCAGATGAAATTTTACAGGGTTGTATATCCATATCAGGCAAGGAAATAATGTAAGAAACAATTTGCCTTGCCAGATGCTGATGCTTCACACATGGCAGCCATTATCAATATGCTGCCTGGTATATGGTACCATCTATTGTTTGCAGTCACAGCATGAAATTTAAACCTCTTGAAATTACATAGTGAAAGGAATTATGTTTGGGCTATCAGGGCCACAAAGAAGCCCCTTGTATCAATTCAGATGGCACCTAATTCCAAAATATAATGGACAGTGAAAAGCATGCACAAGTCCCCATTCATTTTAGAAGATGCTATTTCTGCTTCCCAGCACTCTGGAAAACCCCTAGATGAGTGGATTTCCTTTTGCAGCTATAGTAGGACTTGAACCTTAGATCCATTCTTTTCCAAATTGGTTTCTAACTTATAACTGAGCAGTCCAAACTAAGCTTTCACTAGTCATAAATTGAGAAAATCTTCATTGGTACTTTTCTCTTCTCTGTATGATAACAGTACAGTTTTCTGTATCTAAAGATGTTGTTTTTTTGTTTTGTTTTTTTCATAATTTTGTTTTTAATGCTTGCATTTTGACACAAATGCTGTAGAATATTGTCTGGCAAAAAGTTTGATCCCAAGTATCTCAGTACATAATAAAATAAAATTTACTTGGTGAGCAGTTTTATCTTAATGAGATCTATTCAGAAGTAGGTTCTTGTGACTCATATTTTATACTTCACTGACTTCAGTTAAATGTTGTGTTTAATAATGTCCCCGACACCATGGCTCATATAATCTTAACAAATCCTTGAACTAGAGGGATTGTCTTTAAAATTTAAAAAGCCCTTGAATTTTATTGAAACCGTCCTCAAGTTTTCAGAACTTACTTGAATGTATATGACAGGATACAGAATGTTAAAACTGAATAAAATGTACAAATTTTGACATTTTTGTTATCTACATAAGTACTCCTTGAAAACTCTTGGATGTCCATGACAACTTCTTGAAGAAAAACTACAGGAATGGGTACTTTCGTACTTGAGTAACACCCTTACAACTGAAGAAGCTCCTCAAGATTATTTTTCATCCTTAATGGCTTAAGATTTTGCATTGAGCTCATAATCAGAAAGATTTTATTCTCATTCTGTGGGGTGAGCATATCATGTTTTGATATTACCCAGCCATCTGTCCACCTGTCCGTTACCAGTTTCACTCCTGCACAATAACTCAAATTGTCCATTATCTACAGTTATCAAACTTGGTGGATCACTTTTACATGGAATAGGGAAGAACACTGTTGATTTTGTGGCCAGAAGCTCAAAGGTCAAGATCACAGTGACAGAAGGGAGAAAAAAATGTGTTATGCAATAATTTGAGTTCTCCACCAACCAACGTTCTTGGATGGATTGCACTATGTGTTAGAAAGAAGCCACTCAGTTTTGGGGTCAGAAAGTCAAAGGTCAGGATCACCATGCTGAAAAGAAGAAAAATGGTTTCTGCTTAATAACTCAGGTTCTCCACGGTCTTCAGTATGAAACTTTGTGGATGGCTTATACTTATAGTATTGAAAAACTGTAGCAGTTTTGGTATCCAAAGGTCAAGGTCACTGTTAATAAGAGAAGAAAAATTGTTTTCATACAATAACATTAGTTAAATAACACACACCTGGACCAAACATTTGGATGGTTTACACATGGGGTTATGAAGAATCCTATCAATTTGGGGGTCAAAATGTCAAAAGTCTAATGCTCTGATAGGAAGAATAGCTGGTTTCTGCATAGTAACATTTGTTGAACATCACATATCTGGATAAAGCTTTGTAGAAGGCTTCTACTTGGAGCCAGGTTCCCGGCCTTTATGTAGATACCACCCATACTGGGCTCAGTACTGTCAAATCTGCTATTTTAAAATGGTGGCAGACTGGTTTATGAAATTTGAATCAATAGGCAAGAGAACCAGTACAGTATGGTTGTCATTGATACTAGGAAAGACATTTCAAGCTCATGTTTGTGTATACAGTATCAAAATAAAATGAAATTTTTATATCACACATTTCAAGTTATGAATTATGAAAACTGTGCAGTAATTGCATGCATAGAAAACACATGCTGAACCAAAGGAGTAAAGTGGACAGCATGTTTTGTGACAACATTACTTCATTTGTGATCAATTTCAGATTGCTTTCTGAAATTAATTTAATAGAACGTTTAGATGCTTTTACATGAATTAAATATCTCTACCAATATAGTGACTAGGCTGAGAGCAACAGTGGCAATATCTTCCAACCACTTGCTATGTTCAGATAATTAAACGAGCTCAAAAACATCGCTGAATGATGCCATTTTTCACAGATTTACCAATAATGTAATTTAAATTTGTTATCTTTTTGTTCCAGATAAGATATTCTGTCTTTCCCATTTCCACCACTTAAAGTATATTCATTTTGCTTTAATTTCTTGTACAGATTTATAAGTTTTAATCAATGCCAATGAATGAGCAGCACTTTATCACCAACCACCCCACCCATCTTTAATGTCCTGTGAACATTCAGTTTATGTTTATCATTTACCTGTGTTCAACAAATTCATGTAGAAATACATTTGAATAAAGCAAACTTAAAATCAATAAAATATTTAGCACTTTAAATGATATTAACACCTCCATTTTTGCATTTTTATAATTTCAGTTCTTTGTACTTGTTGTAATCAAAAGATATAAATGAACCAAAGCTCATTACGTCAGATTTTTCTTAAGTGAATAATGTTTCCCATTATTTATGTTATAAACTATGATGAATTACCTTTGGCATTTGAGATCTTAACCTTTGGTTGTGAACTTTCAATCTATTATTTTGTGGAACAATATTCAATCCCATGTTGTCTGAATGAGGGACAGTTAAGGATTTTTTTATGAACTTTGTGGTGCTACATTTAAAAAGTTTTTACCAAGAAGAACCAGACCCCTCCGGTAGCCTAGAAGTTGTAGCATCCGTGTTGGATACAGGAGGTTGCGGGTTTGAATCCTGCTCAGGTCATACCAATGACTTGTAAAAATGGTTTGAACAGCTGCCTTATTTGGTGCTCAGCATTAAGAGGTTAGTGCTAGGGCTGGTGGGCCTGGCGTCAGGATAATGTGACTGGGTGGGACATGATGCTACATGTTTGTGGCATGATGCCCTAGTGCTAGACATCACTATAAACTGCCACACTATGGACATCATAGTGATATGACTGAAAACTTGTTAAAGCTACGTTAAAAATCCAAAGACACGTAGGATGATGTTCCACCCAGTCACATTATCCTGACACCAGGCTGATCAGTCCTAACACTATCCTCTTAATGCTGAGTGCCAAGCGAGGCAGCTGTTAGTACCATTTTTTTAAGTCTTTGGTATGTCTTGGCTGGGGTTTGAACCCACTTCCTCCTGCTTCCGAGGTGAACACTCTGACAACTAGGCCACCGTAGCGGTCCAGGAAATATGTAACATGTTCGTAAAAAGTAATCATAGTTGAAGGGAAATAACTTGTTTTGTTCATAAAATTTGTATACATTGACATTGAGGAGTTTTATGTGTAATTTTTGAAAATAATGTTATTTTTTTCCCATAAAAATAAAATTTGAAATGCAGCTCATTAGTATAGTACTGTACTTATTGAGATGCTTAGGACTCTAAAAGAACTTTATTCTTACAAAATCTTCTTTAATTAACTAATTAGACATTTAAAAGTAATTCATACATAATAAAGACTTTTAACATATATTAATTGCTGTCATACTTACTGATAAGAAGAAAAAGATATAGGGAGTGGACCATTACTGGTCATTTTATCCGTGTGGTATGCATTTTTTTACTTGTAGTAATAATGGGAATCTTACATTTGTTTGGCCCCATGAAATCTTTTCTATGAAGAAAAAAATGAGTACTCTTTAATATGGCCATTTGCAAGGTATTTGTTTACTCTAGAATCTTTTCAAAACCACTTACCTCATTGGCGGGATGTTTGGAACACATTTCATTCTGTTTACATACTTAATTCACAGAGTAAGTCTGGTATTAATCTCTCCTGCTCCTGCAGAAGCAATATGCAGTTGTTATTCATACAGCAACAGTATTGGCCTTAGTTAAATGTAAGGATGAAATAATTATATTTCACTATTTAGCCAAACCAGACCATAACATAAATTTAGATGCTTATAACTCTGTATATATGTTTGAAGTTTGCACAGATTGAGACTTATTTTTTAAAGAAAAAAAATTGCTGGAATGGTTAACCAACAATCACTTACAGTAGATAAATAAAATGTAAAATGATGTTTTGTAATACATATGTATTATCTAGATGACCTAAATTGGTTTCCAGGCCATTACAGCATTTTCAGTTTCTACACAATTAGCAACATTTTGAATTTTACTTTGTATTTAAACCAAAAACTGATCAGTTTAGAAAAAATTTTGATGCAGGCAAGGTATACCTTCTGCCATGCATATGTGTGGATGACTTCATTAGATTTCATGCAAGCACTTTGCAATAAATGCTCTCCCAGATGGATGCATTAAAATCCAATTTTAGGCATGGTTCATTTAAAAATCTTGGCTTTACATAATTAGATTTTTCTGCATATAGCTAGCTCGTACATGTAGTCACTTTGCAACAATTCAGTTGCATCCACCAGAAGAAAGAGTTTTCTCCTATACCCTAAGTAGGTTACAGTAACACCCAGTTCATAAGCCTTTGGCTGTGATTAATTTGTTTCATTGTATTGTGCTTCTCTTCCCAGGGAATACCAGAACCAGGGTCTATGACTATGACCCTTCCCAGGGAATACCAGAACTAGGGTCTGTGACTATGACCCTTCCCATGGAATACCAGAACCAGGGTCTGTGACTATGACCCTACCCAGGGAATACCAGAACTAGGGTCTGTGACTATGACCCTTCCCATGGAATACCAGAACCAGGGTCTATGACTATGACCCTTCCCAGGGAATACCAGAACTATGACCCTTCCCAGGGAAAACCAGAACTAGGGTTTGTGACTATGACCCTTCCCAGGGAACACCAGAACTAGGGTTTGTGACTATGACCCTTCCCAGGGAACACTAGAACAAGGGTCTGTGACTATGACCCTTCCCAGGGAACACCAGAACCAGGTTCTGTGACTATGACCCTTCCCAGGGAATTCCAGAACCAGGTTCTGTGACTGTGACCCTTCCCAGGGAATTCCAGAACCAGGGTCTGTGACTTTGACCCTTCCCAGGGAATACTAGAACCAGGGTCTGTGACTATGACCCTTCCCAGGGAATACCAGAACCAGAGTCTGTAACTATGACCCTTCCCAGGGAACACCAGAACCAGGGTCTGTGACTATGACCCTTCCCAGGGAACACCAGAACCAGGGTCTGCGACTATGACCCTTCCCAGGGAACACCAGAACCAGGGTCTGTGACTATGACCCTTCCCAGGGAATTCCAGAACCAGGGTCTGTGACTTTGACCCTTCCCAGGGAATACCAGAACCAGGGTCTGTGACTATGACCCTTCCCAGTGAATACCAGAACCAGAGTC
Organism: Sinohyriopsis cumingii; assembly: GCA_028554795.2. Classification (NCBI taxonomy): domain Eukaryota; kingdom Metazoa; phylum Mollusca; class Bivalvia; order Unionida; family Unionidae; genus Sinohyriopsis; species Sinohyriopsis cumingii. Next base: position 50,280,491 of record CM068835.1, on the reverse strand, counting down.
TGTAACTATGACCCTTCCTAGGGAACACCAGAACCAGGGTCTGTGACTATGACCCTTCCCAGGGAATTCCAGAACCAGGGTCTGTGACTTTGACCCTTCCCAGGGAATACCAGAACCAGGGTCTGTGACTATGACCCTTCCCAGTGAATACCAGAACCAGAGTCTGTAACTATGACCCTTCCTAGGGAACACCAGAACCAGGGTCTGTGACTATGACCCTTCCCAGGGAACACCAGAACCAGGGTCTGTGACTATGACCTTCCCAGGGAACACCTGAACCAGGGTCTGTGACTATGACCTTTCCCAGGGAACACCAGAACCAGGATCTGTGACTATGACCCTTCCCAGGGAACACCAGAACCAGGGTCTGTGAATATGACCCTTCCCAGGGAATACCAGAACCAGGGTCTGTGACTATGACCCTTCCCAGGGAATACCATAACCAGGGTAAATGACTATGACCCATCCCAGGGAATACCAGAACCAAAGTCTATGACTCTGACTCCCACTTCCCAGCACCAGTGTCAATAACTATGACCCATCCCAGTGAATACCAGAACCAGGGTCTATGACTATGACCCTTCCCAAGGAATACCATCACCAGGGTATGTGACTATGACTGCTCCTTCCCAAGGAATACCATCACCAGGGTCTATGACTATGACTTCCCCTTCCCAGGGAATACCATCACCAGAGTCTGTGACTCTGACTCCCCCTTCCCAGGGAATACCATCAGCAGGGTCTATGACAATGACTGTTTTCTAAACTGAACCTTGCAGTAACTTGTCATGCCCTGTGACTGGTCAAGTTTGAACAGAATGTTGTTACTTCCTAATACGCCCCACCTTTACTATACATTGTATACTGTGATCTGTTACTATCAGCAGGTTAATTGTGTGTTTTATGTGTGAAGGAGTGTTGAAACTGGTTGCATTTCATGCTTATCAAGGCAATTACTGATGCATGAACAATGCTTCTGATACTGGTCCACTGGTTGTCAGGTTAATCAGAGCATGTAATTTTCACCCATAACTACAGGACCGCTAGGGGTGGGCAGTGATAATAACTTTGAAACAGATTTTAAGAAACAATGATTTAAAAGTAAGATAAAAAACATTTACTCACTGGGTTTTATCAGTGCAGTATAGTATGTCTAATTTGATATCATTAAAAAGAATGTCCTTGTTTAGCCCATCTGGCCACAGGGCAGTTGAGCAGCTTTTATATGCTGTATGCCTAACAGCAATGATTATTTCCAACTTCTTAAACACTTCTTAAACAGCCAAATTTTCAAACAGACTTGGCAGAAAGCATCCTGATATTAAGGCCTTTAAATGTATGCAGATGATACCAGTATATGGCCATCACTGCAAAAAAAATATATATAGAAAAACCTTTAAAATGCTTCTTCAAAACTGTTGAACAGAATTTTACATTTTTTCACAGAAAGCATCCTGGCTGGAAGGTCTTTCAGAGTTTTTTTAATAAATTTTTAAAATAAATTGTACAGCTTTACAATCAAATAAAACCACTATTACTGACATAAAAAAACACTTTAAATGATTGCTTCTCAAAATAGAATTTGACCCCAAATATTACAGAAAACATACTTTCATAAATGGCTTCCAAATTTATACAAACGAAAACAAATGTCTCAAAAAACACTAAATTTGACAAATTTGACATGAAACATCCTTGCGTGAAGGGTTTTAAGATTTGTACAAATGATGACCATTTGCCATTAAATATAGCCACCATTTAAGAAACTGTGACTGAATTTGATCAACTTAAACAGAAAGCATTCGGGCATAAATACCTTTTAGTACTGTACAATGATTGCATATATGCTGTCAAATATTGACGATAGATTCAAAATTAACAAACTTTGAAACACTTGTTTTCAGAACATATTTAGAAATAACATTTAATGAAATTTCTGCAGAAAAGCATCCAGCTGACCTACAGTCTCAGATGCTTGCAGGACACACAATCACATGATTCATGCAAATTTTTTACAAATTTGTTCAGTTGGAAAGCAGTGATGAATAAGAACTCCCACAATTCAGTTTCTGGTCACACATATGAAAATGTACTCTGCGTAGTACAGAATACAGTTTTATTCAGCTGTTCATTCTTAAAGTGATTGTCACAAGATAAGACAGACTGGTAGAAATACTGTAGCATTTGTCGTCATGTGTGTTTGTCTCAAATGTTTACACATCTGGTTTCATCGGCTTGACTTGAATGTTTTTTTAAACTAAATTTGATTGGCACATTGGGCCCTGTAACAAGCATCCTATCAGTTTGAACCTTGCATCAAGGAAAGTGCATTCATAATACAGTGGAACCTGTCTTGAAAGACCACCCCTTCTGCCAAAACATAATGGTCTCTCATGACAGGTGGTCTCTCATAACAGGTTATAACACTATATAATCTCTAAATCTGTACATGGAGAACCTGGTCTCTCAAGACAGGTGGTCTCTCATAGCAGTGGTCTCTCAAGACAGGTTTTACTGTATGGAGAAGAAACCAAAATCGCTGATTCACAGCATGATTAGATGACTGTTTCATTGGCAAATACTGGCTGATCATTGTGATTAAAACAATTTAGTTTTAAAATGGGGAAGTATATTAGATTATTGGAGCTTGGAAAGTGCTAATGGAGATACCAGAGAGTGATTTTAAACCCAAAATTGGTGTTAAACATGAGTCCAATGCAGGATGGACAATAAAAGATTGCATGCTTCTCTATCCTTCATTTCAGTGGTATTTATTTTGAAATTTTAGAAAAGGCAGACAAACCAGCCAAATTAAATACAGACAATTTAAAAGTAGAGTGCAGTTTTTGTTTCTTTTCTGTCACAATGTAGCTGTGCAGGTTCATGTGCTACAAGACCATATAGCCGAAGCATAAAGGTTACAATAAATCTAATAAATAAGAATTTAAAAAATTAAATTAAGAAGTAAAGATATTTATTTGATCAATATAAGTCAGTTTGAACAAATAGACAATGGCATTATAAATGGACTTAAAATTCTAACACAGCATTATGGAATAGTAAATCTTGCATAATAGTCAGTAGAGTGCTAATTCAAGAAAGTTAAACTTTAGTAGAGCTTATGTTAGTGAAAAATCTTGGAGAAGAATTATCCAAAAGACAATGCTTGTAAAATTCTACCTAACCATAAAGAACAGTTTTCAGATTTGTTCCAACTGGCTAATGTAGCTATGTATATTCCCCTTCAGACAGCAAACTATGAAAGGGGATTCTCAGTACAGAACAATATTCATACACAGATAAGAAACAGAGATTAAGCTCAGAAACAATCAAGAGATTATTGCTTACACAGCTAGAGGCAACATCTTGATTTTAATAGGGGTCTTACAGTGGAAGAGGAAGAAATTGAGATGGATATTGAAGTGTTATGTAAATATTGAACTGTTTTCTCCTCCCCTTCATTTTTGTTCAACTGACCCCTTTTTCGTGACAAGGGGAAATCCTCCCTTATGATAAAATCCTGTGAGCGTCTCTGCGGTCTATGTCAAATATTCTTTGCCTTTGAGGATTAGGCAGATGTAGGTTAGGTGAACAAATTCAGACCCACTTTTGACTCATCTTATTGTTTTAAGTCTCTTATTCCTTGTCATATGGGCCATCAATTTCTTTGTCAAGATCGCTCCAGTCAGAATTTATTTTATTTATTTTCCACATCATAAGTAATTTATGCAATTGTTACTGGAGACTTCAGAAAGATTTGTAGATTTGAGCTTTGTTATCTTAAATCACCACACATTTTTGTCTCTTTCTCTCAGTGACTTGCAAGCTGGACTTGTGAATTGAAGGTTACTAGTTTGAATCCTACCATCAGATTAGTCCAGATCAGTTACTGTGGTGTGACCCAGCAAAACAATTGCCCTGGCACTACAACATCTTGTGCTACTATGGCTATCTCTCTCTCTCTCTCTCTCTCTCTCTCTCTCTCTCTGTTGTTTATGGTGCAGTTTTGTTGAAGGTCCTCAGTAAGGATGTGTATGAAAAAATATGATTTTCCATCAGGCTTTACCTTTTCCTACATGATCCTGGAGTACTGAATTTCATTTAACTTGAACAGGAACTATACTGTAAGTAGGGTAAGATAAAAGAAAGAATTTGGACATGTTTCAAAAAGATGTGATGCAAAGATATTCAGTCTTAGATTGTTAATCTTAGCAAGAAGTTGGGACACCTGTGAAAATAAATTTCATTGTGATCTTTGAACCAGATCAAGGTTAGGTGAAATTTTAGAGGGTTATACATTAAAACAATGCAAGGAATCATGTGCTTTGCCAGAACCTTGTAGTCCAAATGTGGCAGTCCATATCTGGAGGCTGACTGGTTCTTATTAGATCATTGTTCTTTTTATTCCTGGCAGGCAAAATGTAATAATTTGAAATCTTTTTATATCATTGTTCAATTTATTCCTGGCAAGCAAAATGTAATAATTTGAACTCCAAGTGCCATGAAAGGTATTTGCAGGGCTTCCAATGCTGAAAAAGAGACCACAACTTCAATTCAAATTGTAATGGATTCCAGAGTATAAATGAACAATTTAGAATCATTTAGAAGTCACAGTTGGAATACTTTTCATTGGAAAATTTTCAGTTTTGGTGTTGTAATGATGGGTCCAGATCCTGATGTCCATCACTCTGGACCTGTCTCCCTTCCCATCTTAGTGGAAATGTTATTGTATGTGGCAATGTTTGCACTTGGACAAATTCTTGAAACCTAGATCTAGCAATTTTCAGTCAGGTGCCTGCTTATAACAGCAGTTGCAGCTGATACAGGTGTCACCTGCAAGATTTATTTGTATTAGTTGGGTGCAATAATAAAAAATTGACATAACGCCAAGTTTGGTTCATCTACTACTAAATGCCTATCAATCATTATCTATTCAAATTTTTCATTGATGTTTTTTTAAATGTTTACGCTATTTATATGCAAATCATTGCATATTTACACTTGGGTTTGCCAGATTCCAGGCTGTGTAGACAGTTGTGTCCATTCTTTGTAACATACAACTTCCAATGCACTGTCTGTGGAGTTTTTGTTAATGTCTTTTGGGTTTTTGTTTTTGGTTATCAGAGAACTTCAGTGATAATGTTTCCAAATAAAATCTGTTTTATAATAAAAAAAATAATAAGGCCATGCTAATGATCAGGCACTGGCAGACTAATAATTCCTTTCATTAACAAAAAGAAATGTGGCTGTCTTTTTAATATTGATCCCCTTAGGAGGCATATTTAGGGCCAAACCTAAAAACCTATAAAACAAAACTTGAAACATTAGAGTGGCTGGCTATGATAGATCCAAGCTTTTATTTTATAATACATCTTTTTCCTTCCCTGTCAGCATCCCTAGATAATGATCCAGGTGTTGGACAAAATATGTTACATTCATTGTGTTATATATATAATGTGTGTGTGTACTTACATACATACATACATACATACATACTTACATAATATATACACACACATAAAGCAAAAATAATAATCCTTTTGAGAATGGTCACCATATCAACAAGATATCTACTAATTGGTGAATTTCAGTACAGCAGTTTAGGAGAAGTTAATGCATGGACTGGCAGACACAGTATCATAATATCCCTCATGTTGTAGGATACATTTTCTGTTTCAAAAAATGCATTTATAAAAAGTTGTATTTTCACTTGACTATAAGTTTCATTCATGGAGGGATCGATGTGGAATGAGATGGTAGAGCCATTTTTCTTTCATTATTATTAGAATAGTTTTGAATTATAGAGTTGACATTAGAATATCATTACAATAGTTAACTGATAAAGTTAAGAGTAATAAAGCACCATACAGACTAACTACATCAATACAAAGTAAACATAATACTTTGTCTTCTACCAGCAGAGATAATATCCTCCTTAACGGTAGTTCCATTTTACATGGAATTAACAACAGAGGGCTGAGGCACTGTGTTAGAAAGCATGCCATTTCAGGTGCCAAAATACAGATAATACTGGAAGATATAAAAATATATGATCTCTCAAAGTTTACTAAAATAGTCCTCTATATTGGAGGGAACAATGCCAGAGAAGGGACTGATCTAGGACTTTTTGAAGAACTATATGACCAGTTACTTACACACATCCATAAGCAAAATCAAAGCTGTCAGGTTGCACTGTGTGAAATGGCCCCCAGGGGAGATTGTGATGTGTTAGATATCAATAAGGTCATCCGAAGACTGGCAAGTGAATGGAAGTGTGATATTTATAATTACATGAGTTTCCTGGATGAAGAGGGGCAAGTGATGCAACATTTATTTGGAAAAAAGAGATAAATATCTATGTGTCTATCAAAGGGGTGGAAAAACTGGCAAAAAATATAAATGCAGTCACATTACAAACTTCATCCGTACCTATAAACCCAGTGTAGGTCAAAACAGCATCAGACAATATGGTCAGCCATACCAATACAGTCAATACACTTTGGGATGTGATTACTGTGGTGAGATCAAACATTTAGCACAGGAATGCAGGCACAGACAGCCAATACAATGCCAGGGCCCCGAGTGGCCAAGTGGTCTAAAGCATTCTCTGTTATGGATCACTGCCATCTCACCTCTGTCTGCGTGGGTTCAAGTCTTGGATTCAGTCATTGTGGGTATGTGAGAAAGCTTGCCAGTAGCTTCTCGTGGTTTGATGGTTCTTTCCGGGGTTTTCTCGGGTTCTTCCTCCACCATTAATACTGTCTGACATGCATAGCTTATTGTGTTCTGAAAAATGGCGTTAAACCCTACAACAACAACAACAGCAGCCAATACAATGCCATCAATGTGGCAGCTTTGGACACAAAGCCAAAACTTACACTAGATTTATGGAATAGGAAATGGACAATGACGCCATCTCAACTCCACAGGATGACTCTATTCAGCAGGAGGACCAATCTATCTATCAAGGACTGTCATATACACCATGCATCCCTTGTCAAAACAGATTTGCTCCCCTTGCTGATGGATGTTCTGAAGGTGGAAACTTACCAGCTACTTGTACATATTCAAATGTGACTGATAGTTCAGATTTATACAATGATTATAAAAGTAGTAAATGCAGTTGTGGAAAAACTAATTTTTTTATACAGTAATGATGGTTGTAATGATGATCACTGTGAACATAGTTTTAATACTTTTAACGTCTCCTTGAGTGCCTCTAATAGCATTGATTTTAATCTCATGAATTTAGGAGTTTCTAGTAAGTGTTTACACATAGGTCATTTAAATATTCAGGGTTTTCATGGAAAGATTGATCAAGTGAAGTTACTGCTAACCTCTCCAAATAATAATATCCATTTATTTGGACTCTTGGAAACAATGTTAACAGAAAATCAGGGTGAAAATTTCTTGTATATAAATGGCTACGACAAACATTATCAAAAGGATAGGAAAACAGGCAGTGGTGGGCTCGTTGTGTGTGTTAGAACGGGTGCTATTTGTAAAAGACAGGAAAACCTAGAAATACAGGAAATAGAATCCATTTGGCCACAGATCACTCCAGGAAAAGCTAAGCCCTATTTAGTAGGTTTTGTGTACAGACCCCCATCATCACATACTGATTGGTGTGAATATTTTGAACTTCAAGTCGATAAAATTTCAAATGAAGAGAAAGAATTTTACATTCTAGGCAGTATAAATAGATACCTTCTCAATGATCAGATAAAAGTGAATTGGATGAATTTTATTGCTTCATTAGGTATGGAGCAACTGGTAAATGAACCCACCAGAGTAAGATCTACCTCTAAAACACTTATAGATCATATTTATACCAATACAAAAGAAAATGTTTTGGAAGTAATGGTTCCAAAGATTGGTACAAGTGACCACTTTGCAATTTTTTTAACACGTAAAGTCAATGGCAATTCAACAAAAAATAATATCCATAAATCCATTACTTATAGATCCTTTCAAAACTTTGATGCTGTTAAACTCCTAGAAGATCTGAAACAGATTCCATAGAATACAGTCCAGATCTTTGAAGATATTGATGATGTTTTAGAGACATGGACAGATCTGTTCATCAGTATAGTGAACAAGCATGCCCCTTTAAAAACACACAGGATAAAGAAAAACCACCAGCCAGGCTGGATCTCCCCAGAAATTTTAGAAGCAATAAAGCAAAGAGACCAACTAAAATAAGTAGGAAATCAAACTGACTATAGAGTAATAAAGTTAATAAAATAATACATCAAGCCAAACAAGCGCACTATAAAAAAGTGCTTGATGAAAACCAAAATAATCCCAAAGCTATCTGGAAAGTGTTTACAGGGGTTTGGTGCAGGCAAATGTAAGAGTAAAGCTGAAATTTTATCCCTCAGTGATGCGGGCTTTTATACTGATAATCCAGCTGACATCTCAAATATTTTTAAGAACTTTTTTGTTCAAATTGCTGAAAAACTTAAAGAACCCAGAACTTCATCTGATCATCTGGAACTCAAACATTTTTATGCTAAAATAGTTACCAAACAATATAAAGTTTGAAATTCCTGAAATGAGTCCCGAATTTGTGTTGAAATATATTGAAAAAATGGATGATTGTAAAGCTACAGGACTTGATATGATTGGACCAAGGCTACTAAAGGTAGCTGCACCTGCAATTGTAGAGAATATAGCTTTCATTTGCAATGAAAGTATTAGGTCTAATAAATTTCCACAAACATGGAAAACTGGCAAGGTTATACCATTGCATAAAGCAGGAACAAAAGATGATGTAAATAACTACAGACCCATCTCTATCCTTTCTTGTCTTTCCAAATTACTAGAAAAACATGTACATGATTCTTTTCTCAACTATTTGAACACTTTTGACCTTATTCATGATAATCAGTATGGCTTTTGGCAGAATCACTCCTGTGAAACGGCACTTGTATCTTTGATTGATAAATGGCTGAAAGCATTAGATCATTGTGAAATGGTAGGCACTATTATAGTTGATTTTCGTAAAGCTTTTGATCTTGTAGACCATGAAATTTTGCTTGAAAAACTAAAAACACTGGTCAACAGTGAAATCATTACTGACTTGAAAAGGCCCTAATCTGTAGTATTTTGGTGTGCCGAACACGAATATAACCGTGAAAAATTTGTATTGGCTCTCGTTTTGAAGATATTCATATACCTCATTTTCTATGTTTCACTGTGTAAATTTCTCCAGTAGGACTGCAGCAACATCCGGAATAATGATGTAACATTGCATAATACCATCATGCTCACATCATCCACAGTTGATTGCATCATTTTCTGATGCAATGCAATACTAATGCCATGTGGCTGCTGAAGTAAGTTGACGTCAGCAGTGTACTATACATGTGTAGGCCTATTATACTAATGCCAGGCGGCTGCTGAAGCTGACATAAGCAGTGTACTATATAAAGCCCAATCAGATAGGTTCAGCATTTAAAATATTTTAGACGTTGTGCGAGACAGTTCAAGCTACTGTTACATAAAACTTATTATTTTATCCATTTACGTACAATAAAGAACAGTAATGCCTCGAAAGTGTGTTAATACCGCGGACAATTTTTGCTATATTTGTGGGGAAGTGACATTTGCCAACCAGAAGAAAAGTATCAATTCTCAAGTGAAGAAGGCATATCATCTTTACTTCGGATGCAAGGTTGGTGACCAAGACAAGCCTTGGGCTCCGCATATATGCTGTGCTACATGTACAACACAGCTTTCACAGTGGTTGAATTGCAAAAGGTCATCAATGCCGTTTGCAGTCCCAATGGTGTGGAGAGAGCCAAGCAACCACCTAAATGACTGTTACTTCTGCTTGGTTCCTCCTCTTTCCGGCGGAATAACGAAGCGAAAGAAGTCGAGAATAGTCTACCCAAACATTCCGTCTGCATTGAGACCAGTTCCACATGGTGAGGGACTTCCTATTCCAGAACCTCCAGCAGAATATTCTCTTGATTCATCTGACGAAGACAAAGGTGAGTCGACCTGTTCTTCTCCTGGTCCATCAGCATGCAGTGATCCAGATTTTCACTGTGGTGCATCATCAACCCCACACAGAATAACACAGGAAGAACTAAATGACCTGATTCGTGATTTGGACTTATCAAAGAACAAGGCAGAATTGCTAGGATCAAGACTCCAACAATGGAATCTTCTAGAAGAAGATGTCACAATTACTGCATATCGAAAGCGCCACCAGCAATTGGAGCCTTTCTTCAGAAAGGAAAGTAATCTGATATTCTGTTCCGATATTGAGGGCCTCATGAATGCTTTAAAAATCACTCATGACCCACAAGAATGGAGACTATTTGTGGACTCTTCGAAACTGAGTCTCAAGGCTGTGCTTTTGCACAATGGAAATATTCTTCCATCTATTCCAGTAGCGTATGCTGTCCACATGAAAGAGACATACGATAACTTAAGGCAGCTACTGAATTCCATTGAGTATAACAAGTACAGCTGGCACCTCTGTGGTGATTTGAAGGTAGTTGCCCTTTTAATGGGACTGCAGCAAGGATATACAAAATGCATGTGTTTCTTATGCGAGTGGGATAGCCGAGCAAGGGAAATGCACTACATGAGGAAGGAATGGACTCACAGGCAGAATGTAGCCATTGGAGAGAAGAATATCCAACACCCAGCTCTGGTTGAGGCTCAGAAAATCTTGCTACCACCCCTTCACATCAAACTAGGTTTGATGAAGAACTTCGTGAAAGCCATTGACCGGACTTTGCCAGCATTCCGATACCTGCATGAAAAATTCCCTCGACTCAGCGAAGCAAAGATTAAAGAGGGAGTTTTTGTGGGTCCTCAGATTCGAGAGCTTTTCAAAGATGACCGGTTCAACAACTTGCTGGAAGGTGACACGAAACAAGCATGGAATGCTTTTCGCCTAGTTTCTACAAACTTCCTCGGAAATGTTAGGGCAGAAAACTATAAGGAACTAGTAGAAGACATGTTGATGAAGTATAAGAAACTTGGCTGCATTATGTCTCTAAAGATTCACTTCCTTCATTCCCATTTGGATTTCTTTCCTAGCAACTGTGGTATTGTTAGTGATGAACACGGCGAACGTTTTCATCAAGATATCGCAACAATGGAACAAAGATACCAGGGAAAATGGTCCACTACAATGCTGGCTGACTACTGCTGGACACTCCTCAGAGATGCTCCCGAACAGCTGTACAAGAGACAGGCGAAGAAATCTAAGATGTAGTCAATGACTTGAGTTTTTATAGGTAGGCTATTACAGTTGACCTTTTACTATTGGAATGCATTTCGTTACGTAAACATTAATTTCTTGCAGATTACAAAAAAACTAGAGCCAATTTTGCAATTTGACTGTCATATTCGTGTTCAGCACATAAAAATTGATAAGAATTGACTAATTTTATTTCAGTAACATGACTTTTGTAAAAATTTGTTGTCCAGTGAAATCTATCAATGCAGTGAAAACTCCCTAAACTGGTTTACTTCTTACTTAACTGATAGAGTGCAAAAGGTATCTTTAAATGGTCAACTTTCTGAAAGTAAAAATATTAATTGTGGAGTATCACAAGGCTCTGTCCTTGGACCTCTGTTATTCATTCTATTTATCAACAATTTCCCTCTTAAGATTGGAACTTCAGTTTCTTCCACTGACCTCTATGCAGATGATACTACACTGTCTGAGATTGGTAAAACCAAAACAGTACTTGAAAATAACTTACTAGATGCTCTCAACAGATTTCAAGTATGGTGCAAGGAAAACAGTATGATCATAAACACAGAAAAAACAAAATCCCTACTAGTTACAACACAACAAAAACGAGCAAGGCTAGATAGCGACAAACTCCAGGTTCTATTTGACAGTGTGAGCCTCAATATGACCTCTCAAGATAGAATTCTTGGTGTATTCATGGATAACAATCTTACTTGGTCTATTCACATTAAACATGTTTCAAAAAAGGTTAATTCTTATCTTTGGCTACTGAGGAAAATCAAAACATACATTCCTCTTCAGTATAGGGTCATCTTTTATAAAAGTTATATTCAGCCATATCTGGATTACTGTAATGTAATTTGGAGTAATACCTCTAATTCAAACATAACAACACTTTTAAGACTCCAAAAGAGGGCTTGCCTTTTAATTCTAGATCAAAGTATAGACAATTTTCAGGATGCAATGAATAATAAAAGGCTTTAACAATACATAAAAGAATATTTCTTCAAAAGGCCAAATTGATGTATGAAGTATCCAGAAAAGACATTCCTGTGTATCTAAGCAATATCTTTCACCAAAGAGATGCTGATGGTACTCCAAATTTAACGTCCATAAGAAGAATAAATTACATTATACCAAAGACAAAGAAGGAATTGTTTAAAAAAAGTTTTCAATATACTGGTCCACTGGTATGGAACAACATTCCCAGTGACATAAGGCAGGCTCCTAGCATTTCATCTTTTCACAATCAGTGTCTTAAACGGATGAAATCTTTAGAAAATTGAACAGTTCTTGTAAAAAAAAACCACCTGCTTTTCTGTAATTTTGCATCATTTTCATAGCTGAATTTTTCAATGCAGGATGACATTTTATGTTTTATATATGTTTATGTTTTCACTGATGCCTGTGCATGTGTTCCAGACTTGATACTTTGAATTTTAAAATCACTTAATTATTTAGTGTCAAGCCAGACTCTTTACATCATGTTGTATATACTGTATGTATTGTACATAACAGATAGAAGGCCTCAGGGTAGATTAGTTCTGTAACTAATTGAGTTACCTTCTCTAAATAAAGTCTTTATTATTATTATTATTATTATTATTATTATTATTATTATTATTATTGTATTCTGATGGAAAAGCATATTGAGAGATTAAACGTATTCTTTGACTTGATCTGTTTATTTAAGATATTACCTTTTATACTCTTTAAAAAAGTGTTTTTCTTCTCAAGACTTGTTGAGAATCACCATCAGAGTGTTATCATTTTGATGCGAGTTTCTTGTTTACTGAAATTTGCTAATAACATCAGACCTGCTGTTGTGCACTTATTCCTGTTTATATTTGGAGTAGGGCTGCACAGAAGTAAACATGTACCACGTATACCCGTTTATAAGTCAAGTTCATCTACAAACAGCATAGACCTTAATGTGCCATCTTATAATCCACCAGCAGATCAAGGTCTGTATTCTACTGATTACTCCTGACCAACTGCAAAGACTCAGATCTGATGGTGCAATGTGCAGTGGCAGATCTGAGCCTGTGTAGTCTGCAGTTAAATCCAACCCACATAGGAATATGGTAATGTTTTTAGATTTGATTATTCACCATACATTATTTTGTATAAGTAGGATCCAAATTGCGTAGACTAAGATCTGCCATCACATAATGCATTTTTAGGAGTTAATCAGCAACCAGTACTGTATAGCCAGTATTGTGCTGACTTGTAGTTAAGTAGTTTATTTATAGCTGCGCCATTTGTTGGGACTAATTGGCAGAACAAAAAGTATGATGTATAATCGGCAATTGCATTGTATCGGGTGCACAACCTTTTTCGGCCAAGGGCCAGATTGCATTTTCTAAGACCACTCAAGGGCCGCAAACACTAATTTCTTTAATATAATTACTGTTCAGGGGCCAGATTTCTGTGTTACTTTAATTTGCCCTGAGGTCCGGACAGAACATGTTCGTGGGTCAGGGGTTTTGCACCTCTGCATTATATTATGGCATGTGGGGGTCTATATTATTTTACAGTTGGATCTGACTTGTACATGAGTATATATGTTAGGATTAAAACTGTTGGCATATGTATGTACTGTGTTTACTCATGCATACATCCAGATGCAAAACAGTCTCCTGGTAGATTGACATGCTGACACACATTAGGCTGTACACACTGAATTCTATTTCAGGATTTCAAACTATTAATAATAGACTTTGATCTGCAGGTACTATATATATTCACTTGTATAGCAAGTCCACCTGCAAATTGCACAGACCCAGATCTGCTGGTGCCTTATGTGCTAGCAGATCTGGGTCTATGCAGTTTGTTAGGAGTAGTCAGTAGAAAAACCAATATAGACCCTGATCTGCAGGTGCATTTTGTTATGGCAAATCAGGATCTATGTTGTTTGCAGTTGGACTTGACTTGTAGGTGAGTATAGCTGGAACATTATGTGATGATGCAGCTGTAAATGGGTTTATAGGTAATAGCTTGTTTAATCATAAACAGGTGTAAGAGAGGTTTAGAGAACAACATCATGGAGGAAAACAAAAGTTGAAGTGTGGCTTTATTTTGATTGTACTTATCACTAGTGGTTTTTATCAGTGTGGGCTAGAGCATTAACCTAATGCTTAAAACAGAAAAACTGCCACTGCCATAGGTATTACACTGCTACCAGCTTAATTTGTAAGATGAAAGTAGTGATTTTTAGGAAATGTTTGCTTTTGCTTTGTTTTATGCCAAAACAGCTCAAGTAGGTTTTTTTTTTTTACTGCCAAGGCAATTGGAGTAAAGTGCCTTGCTAAGGACACACCATGGTAACCAAAGCAAGCTGCTTCAGTTGTAAGATTCTAACACAACCATTTTTCTACCTGTATCTGGAATACTGATACATTGAGTTGCTGCAGTTTCTACCTCCATTAGTCACCTCTTAAGACAGATAGGAGAGTACATCTGGTTTACTTTGTATGTGTGAATTCATTAAAATTACATGTATTAAATAGAACCTAAGGGTTTTCTTGTATGTGTGGAAATTGACTCTTTATGTTTCCTTAGTGAAAGATTTTAACAAGATTTCTACCCTGTATTTGGTAATACACTCTTGTGAAAGTCACCCCATCGAAAACCAGCACCATTTTTTCATGCAAGAGGCATGTGCAAATGTTTGCTGTAAACAGTAAAGTGCATTGAGTCAGAACATTGATGGTTTATGTTAGTCATTACTTAATTACTTGATAGACTTGATGGATTTGAAATGTGTGTGTGATTTGCATTTTTAACCTAGCTTTAACAATTTTTCAATCATATCACTACGATGTCTGCAGTGTCACAGTTTTATAGTGATGTCTAGCACTGTGGCATCATGCCGCAGACATGTAGCATGATGTCCCACCCAGTCACATTATCCTGACACCAGGCCGACCAGTCCTAACAATAACCTCTTGATGATTTGAAATGTAAGATTTTGAAAGAATAATAATATTTTATTTGGACATGGCTACAAGTTTACAATGCTAAATTATAAAAGGAATTTGAGTACCAATGACAATATGGTGTCATCCACAACACATAGGTTTGTTTAGCTTGACTGGTTATAGATGATGAGATTTTATGGAATGACTTTTTTCCTGTCATGCGTTGTCCAACTCCCATCTGTCCACTAGTACAAGTTTGTTATTGCAACTCTTCCTAAACTTCTTGTGATCCTAAATGAAAATGGTTTCTCTCAGACATCCGGTATGGCTGCCACAACAGCCATCTTGTTATTGCCATTCCTCAGTGGATATCATTTTTACATGAGGTTTTCACTAAAAGACTTTATACAATGTCTTGTTGATTCTTACCAAAAACAGTGCCAATCTGATATCCAGTGTACCTGCCATGGCAGCCATCTTATCATTTATTTTCCAGAACAGAAAGTCAAATCAACATGGCTTACACCAAAAGACTTTTAAAGATGTCTGTTTGATCCTAAATGAAAACAGTTCACCACAGGCAACCAATATGGCTGCCACAATGGCCATCTTGAAAATCTTATTATCAGTACTCATTCTAAATGTATAAGATGAGGTTTTCTTGTTGGTTGTAAATGAAAAATGGTGCTGATCTGATTGAAATCTTGTTAAGGATACACCATCTAAATGGATAGGTCCTATCAACCAGATGTTTTCACTGAAAGACTTCATGTAGTGTCTAGTTGGTCCTAAATGAAAATTGTGCCAATCTGACATCCAGTATTGCCACCATCCCAACCATCATGAAATCTTGTCATTGCTACACCATCCTGAAGAGGAAATATAGGGATATAGGGTTTTCACTTGAAGATTAATTTTGATATTATGAATTAAAATGGTCTGACCTCAAATATTGCTGCCTTGAGCAGTCTAGAAAATTTCCTTGCTAAATGGAAAATGTATTATGGTGTCTAGGTGGTCCTGAATAAAAATTATACTATTCTGACATCCTTAAGGGCCACTTTGGTGGCCATCTTGAGGATATAGGTATAGCTACTCTGGATTTTAGGGCTCCCAGTGACCAAGTGGTCTAAAGCGCTCTCCATTACAGATCACTGCCATCTCACCTGTCTGCGTGGGTTCAAGTCTCGGATTCAGCCTATGTGGGTATGTGAGAAAGCTTGCCAGTAGCTTCTCGTGGGTCGTGGTTCTTTCCGGGTTCTTCCTCCACCATTAATACTGGCCACCATGTATAGTCTATCGTGTGCTGAAAAATGGCGTTAAACCCTACAACAACAACAACTCTGGATTTTATGGTCTTATCAACATAAACTTTTAACCAAAATACTTGTTTTGATATCTGCTTGGTCCCAAATGAAAATGGTACCCTATAGACATTAAAGATGGATGCCACAAGCAACATGTTGAAAATCTTCATTCTAATTTTCATGAATGAATTGTCTTCTTAGCATAAAGTTAAAAGTCTTCTAATGGTCTTGTCCTAAATAAACACAGTGCCATCCTTACATCCAGTATGGCTGACACAGTGGCTAATTTGAATCTTGTCGCTTAAGAATATATAGATGGGTTCAGTACTCAGCATTTCTAAAGAAGAACTTGTATCTTGAATTCCTTGAAATTCCTTTTGGAGTGGAGTATCTTTTTTTATTAAGGCCCCATATATATCCCATGTATATTTCTTCATCCACCACACATAATATTGATTTCATTTTGGCTTATAAACTTTTAAAGCACACAGTAGATTTAAATCAAACCTATTTATGGGTCTTTTTATTAAACAGAACTAGATTGATTGTTAACTTCTATTCTTTTCCATTAAAATCTGAATTGTGACCTTTGATATACATGTATAAGCTTGTCTTTGTGTCTTAAAATGGGGGCCTGGGGTGGCTGAATGATCAAAGTTGCTCACCTTTACAGGCCTATCATGTGCAGAAAAATGATGCTAAACTAAAAAAACAACAGAACACACAGTATCTTAAACTGCAGTTAAACATATTTTTCAGCTGCATTATTTCATCAGGACACATGTCTTGTTTAAGTTTATATAGAATTTCTATGGTACCTTCCTGGCAGTGTTGTTGTTTTTTTTTAGACTCAAAAAGTGTTTTTAGTCCAAAGTTGGAAGGGATGGGGAAGGTCAGTGCACGTGAGACAGTTAAGCAATGTTGTACAACTGAGAAAAAGTTATCATGCATGTACATTTATATAAAAAAATACACCAAGTTTCTGTCTTTAAAATCCATTGGAATGTTGAATAAATTCTTAATTTGTGGTTGCTAACTTTTCTGTCCTGGAGGGTTTGAAATGATACAGGTATCATTAATGCTCATTGTTGCACCCTTTAGAGACAGTGACTGGATAGTACTGTTCAGACTTGCTTGAAGGTCTTATCAACATCTTGGGAGCATTGAAACTTGTTCTGCATATGCCGTAATGTAGGGCAGTGCTGCTTTGGATGCAGAAGTCGTGTATTCAGAATGACTAATATCAGTTTGGTATTTTCAATATCTGAAGGGGCCCCAGGTGGCAGAGTGGACTAAAGTGCTTGCCTTTACCAATCACTGCCATTTCACTGCTGTCCGTGTTGGTTTGAGTCTCAGGCTTGGCCAATGGGGTTATATGAGAAAACTTGCCACTATCTTCGTACGGGTTGATTGTTCTTATCTGGGTTTTCCTTCATCCTCCACCAGTCATACTGGCTGCCATATATACATGTAGCTCCTGCATTCGACGAACATGAAAATAGACAGTTGCAAAAAAGAACAAGACTACATATATTGTCTTGTAAAACAAAGATTTATGGAAACTTTTTCTTTATGGCTGTTGTGTTAGAAATGTTCACTCAAGTATTGTTTTTTTATTGATTTGGTCCAATCCCAAGGAGTCTATTACTAGAGTATCCTGCATTTTTAAATGTCTTCACCTTTCATTCATTATTGATTTGTGCAATCATTGCCACCGTGTGTGGCTGGGCCTGATGGTCTGGGCTTAAACCACCTTATGTTGTCTAATATTGTTTGAGAGCAGTTTCTTGTTTCAGTCCCAAACGCCTACCCTGTTATTTTAATTTTTGTGGATTTCTCATAATCAGATACTGCATTGTGCAATGAGGCCCTGTTGGTCTGGACTTCTGACCACTTTATAATGTTGGGTGTGTACCAGTTGAATGGATTGTATTATGAAGTAATCCAAACAATGCCACATTGTATTGCGGGGCCCCGAGTGGCCGAGTGGTCTAAAGCGCTCTTCGTTACGAATCACTGCCATCTCACCTCTGTCTGCGGCGGTTCGAGTCTAAGATTCAGCCAATGTGAGTATGTGAGAAAGCTTGCCAGTAGCTTCTCGAGGGTCGGTGGTTCTTTCCGGTGTTTTCCCGGGTTCTTCCTCCACCATTAATACTGGCCGCCATGTATAGCCTATCGTGTGCTGAAAAATGGCGTTAAACCCCACAACAACAACAACAGCATTGTATTGCAGGGCCTGATGGTTCGGGCTTGGGATGAACTTATATTGTATGCATTTTCTTTGATTGTCAAGTGGAGTTTGTCTGATATTCTTTGGACTTCTAACCGAGTGCCATCACCGGTTTGAGTGAGAGCGGAGAATAGAATATGAATCAGTTGTTTTCTTGGGGGGGTGGAGTAGGGTGGTGGTAGTTTTATTCCTTTGGGGACAAGAATCAACTCATTCGTGTTAGTTGTGTCATGCATAAGAAATGTTTTGGGAGATATTTTAGGAAGAAAGGTCAAATTTAAAATGTGTAGAAAGAGTGGAAAAGAGGTATAAAAGACAATGTCATATTGTACTAGTCTTGCATTAGGAGAGTGATTTGTTGATATAATTAGTCTCCCTTGAAGCAGTGTACAACTCCACCCCCATTTTATCATTTATTTACTTCGCTTTGGATCATTGTTTTCAATGAGTTTAGTATGCTGACAAAGAAGTAATCTCTTTGACTTGGCAAATTGGCTGTCCTTTAGGGAGAGGGTCCTGTTTATAATGATATTGTGGGGGGAGGTTGTGTTTGTTTTGTTCTCTCTATTTTATGTTTGAGTGACTGCCTTGTTCGCTGACTCTGGGTTGTCTCATCAACATGGTGAACTGGTTGTCCTGTATGGAGAGGGCCCTGTTTCTTGTGGAGGGGGGGGGGGGTTGAATTGTTATGCTTTTATCTCAAAGTAATATTTACATCTTTGATTGACAGTCAAGTTCACTGATACTAGCTTGTCAGTTCGACGTGGTGAACTGACTGCAGGCTGTCTACGCTGGTTATAGAATTGCTTACTTAATTTGTTTTCATTCGATTTTGTCATTTCTTTTTCTTTTTTACTGTGCCTTATTTTATCCCTTGTGATGGTGTTGTGATCCCTGCCTGGGATTTGGCCAGCTAGTCTGTAATTGTTTAACATAGTAACTAAACCTTTTGTCCATATCAGATTATAGGCCTTTTTAATGATCCAGGAAAACAGCAGTTAGGTTGTGATCACATTTCACTTTTGCATTAAAAGCCAGTCTTATGCACGATTCAAAGCATATTAGTTGATCTAAGGTGGTTTGCGTATTTCAAAATCTGTGTGGTTATTCGATATAAAATTCTTACTCTTCAGGCAGTGTATCAATCTGTTATTTATCTTGGTTTCCATCGTCTTGCATCAATTAATTATTAGTGTGGGTGATATGAGTTTATATTCACTGGATCTTTTCTGGATTGCAATAACAATGGCTTGCTTCCATCTTGTGGATATTTCTTCATATCTCCAGATCTCATTCGGAAGAGTCAGAATTGAAAGTATATATTTTTTCTGGTAGATTTGTATAGATTTCATAGCTTAGAGTGTCCTCATCAGGTGAGGTGGTTTTCTTCCTGCTGAGTGAATTCCACCATTTATGATTGGTAAATTCTATATTTAGGTGGCCTGAGTGGATAACCCTGTTAATGAGTCAGTCTGGTTCTTTTTCTACCTTTTTCCAGTGGTTTTGGAACTTTATGGAATAGTGGACTTGCTGCTCATACTGACAACTCATGAGGCAATTTTTTCTGTACTCAGGCAAGGGAGTTTTGGGTTGAGCAAGTAGATTTTTCCACTTATTTTTTTATTTTAGCCCTACTTGTTTTGAATTTGCAATGTGGTTTAGTAATGAGCAGAATTTTGTTTTATCATTAAGGTGTTTTTCACTCAACATTCATTTTCTTTGTAAGTAACAAAATTCTGAGAGATTTTAGTATGCTTAAATTTATTTAAGGCCATTTTTTTTCTTTCTCATTTATGGCTTGCTTATAGTCTTCATTCCATCAAGGAGCGGACTGTTTGATGTGTTGTAGCTGTGTAGGGTAGGTGGCAGCTACGTTGGGGAATTAGCTGGTAGAGCAAACAAATGTCTAGGCTACATATTTCTTTCATGGTTTCTTTTCACTGTATCAAATTCAAATTTGAAAGCTCTCTCTAACCTTACTTACTTAATTTGAAGTTAAGTGGTTTTCACACATCAGTGCATGTACCACTGTTTTATGCCTGCATAGCAGGTTATTTAATTACCTATTCCTAGGGGAAGGAATTGGAGCCACTCCGCCCAGGCATTTATGCACTCTAGGAGCACTTAACTCAAAGCCGTCAGGTCATAGTATTAATTAAAGTCCCTAACTACTTGAAAATAGGGCTTGCATGAGTGGGAATAGACCCAGAACGCATGATTCAGGTTTGTATCAACTGAGCAGTGTTTATTTGAATATGAGTGGGAGTAGACCCAGCACACACTCATGATTCAGGTCTATATCAACTGTGCATTGTTTATTGAATATGAGTGGGAGTAGACCCAGCACACACTCATGATTCAGGTCTGTATCAACTGAACAGTGTTTATTGAATATGAGTGGGAGTAGACCCAGCACACACTCATGATTCAGGTCTGTATCAACTGAGCAGTGTTTATTTGAATATGAGTGGGAGTAGACCCAGCACACATTCATGATTCAGGTCTGTATCAACTGAGCAGTGTTTATTTGAATATGAGTGGGAGTAGACCCAGCACACACTCATGATTCAGGTCTGTATCAGCTGAGTGGTGTTTATTGAATATGAGTGGGAGTAGACCCAGCACACACTCATGATTCAGGTCTGTATCAACTGAGCAGTGTTTATTTGAATATGAGTGGGAGTAGACCCAGCACACACTCATGATTCAGGTTTGTATCAACTGAGCAGTGTTTATTTGAATATGAGTGGGAGTAGACCCAGCACACTCATGATTCAGGTCTGTATCAACTGAGCAGTGTTTATTTGAATATGAGTGGGAGTAGACCCAGGACACACTCATGATTCAGGTCTGTATCAACTGAGCAGTGCTTATTTGAATATGAGTGGGAGTAGACCCAGCACACACTTATAATTTTGTTGAAATTTTACTGCATTTTCAGTAGTGTTTAGTGCATGCACTGCACGCTAATGGTTTTTTATGTTCAGCAGAGGCAAGGGAGGAGAGGATGGGCAGGTTGAATTCCAGTTCACAGGTCGATGCTCCTAGACTCCAGTATTTAAGGCCTAAATTTGGTTGTCTTGAACAATTTAGAAAACAACTGTGCTGTTTTGTTTAGGGTTTTAGTTTTGGGTAGACAGGTGAACCTTTGATGACAGCCTTGTTATACTACAAGATTTGCCACCTTGTGTGGCTGGTCCTGATGGTCCTGGACTTTAGACCACCTTATATGTTGTATAAAATTTGGGGTCATTCGAGTTCCTTAGTAAGATATTTTTGATTGACACCTTGTGCTGCTGGGCCTGATGGTCTCTGGTGTTTAGACCACCTTATATGTTGTATAAAATTTGGGGTCATTTCGAGTTCCTTAGTAAGAAACATTTGATTGCAGACTTGTGCTGCTGGGCCTGATGGTCCCTGGTGCTAAGACCACCTTATATGAACTAATTTTGGGTCTTATTTCTCCTAATAATGTCTGTTTGTTTGTGCAGCAGGGCATGATGGTCTTGGGTGTTGGACCACCTTATAAGTTCTAATTTGGGTCTGTTCTGTGTTAAATTAAATGTTCTTGCCTAAATTAAAGCTGTCACCTTCAGGCTATAGAGTGTAGTTAGATTGGAGATGTTATTACATTGGTATTCATGAAGAGTATTAGATTAAATGATGGTACAAGCTGAAAGAAGTAAAATAGTAAAGGAAAAGATAATAATAATAATAATAATAAAATTTTTAATAACAGGGAGTTAAGGGCCACAGAGTGTCATCCGCCTCACCTCTCACCTGTTAGGGGCAACACTCCATGCCCCCCCCCCCCCCCCGCAAGTCCTTCCTTGTTATTATTAATTTTTATTTTTATTTTAAAGTTTTATAAATTAATTCCCCCTCTGGTGGTGGGTACAGGAGTGTCCACTGGTGAACCCACATGGTGGTTGTTCATGTACTTATACCTGTGGGTGGTTGTTAAGTGTGGGTTTTCCGCTAGTCACCGATAGGGGTGCCACACTCCGCTCACTGATTTTGGCATACAGATTTAAAAGACAAACATCATTGCTGAGTGTTCAGTTCTCATGAGACATTTCAATGACATCTTATCTTATACTGGTCCCTATTTCGTTGTTTGTTTTTGAATATTTTGTTTGTAAGTTCTGACTTGTGTATGAAGTTGATGATGTTTAGGTACGTGATGTTTATGTTGGGGTTTGTAATCGATAGGAATTCTCAGTATGTAGCAGAAGATCCAATTTTGTTTTGTTCCCTTTTGAATTTAGTTCTTTCTTTCTTGAGTTTGTCTTTGTGGCAGTTGTTGAATATGTGAGTTAAATCTTCTGGAATTCGGCAGTGGAAGCAAATCAGTGTTGGATGGTTTGGGTCCTATGTGCTTTCCAAAACTGCTGGCCAATTTTGTTTTTCCACTGAGAATTCTATTAATGATCTTTTGATCAGAGCTGTTTACTTTTGGTGGTTTCCTAGTTCTGTCAATATTCTTTAGTATGGCAAATAGTTTCTGACCTTTGGTGTTTTGGTTCCAGTATTCCTGCCATTTGCTGTTAATATAGGTATTTACTATGCTGAGTAATTCACTGACACTGTATTCAATGTTAGTAGAATTGGGGGTGTTTAGTTTGAGTTTCGCTACTTGGTCAGCTAGATCATTTCCTTTGATTATCGATGTGAGATGGAATCCACATAAATTCTACCTTTTGTTGATTGTAATTTAGTTCTTTGAATACTATTCATTGATTGTTATTTAGTTCTTTGAGTAATATTCTGCCTCTGTATACATAACAGCCTAGCAGACATCACAGTAGACATCCTGATATTATATTTCTATGACTGGCTTGATTCTTTCTGGTTCACAGAACTGTGTTTCCTACATTAAACTAAACATTTGATATCTCACTAATAAGTTTTCCAGAAGTTGATTTGAAAACATAAATGTTAAATAAAAGTAGTTTATATGTAAGTGTTGGCAAAGATTGTCAGAGTTAAAGTATAAAATATACATTTCTTTAAAATCTATATATAAGATACTCTTGCTAATTAGAGAAACTTAATCTACTATCTTGTCTCTAATATCATCAGCACTTTCAGAATCAAAAACTAATTGTAAGTCCTGTAAATAATCATTTAATTAATTTGCATAAACACAAATGCCTGTTGTTCTCACTTACATAGACCATAGAGCTA
Organism: Sinohyriopsis cumingii; assembly: GCA_028554795.2. Lineage (NCBI taxonomy): Eukaryota > Metazoa > Mollusca > Bivalvia > Unionida > Unionidae > Sinohyriopsis > Sinohyriopsis cumingii. The sequence continues at coordinate 50,256,626 of CM068835.1, read as the reverse complement.
GACCTGTTAAACCAAATGATTAATGTCCATAAGGCCATGGGGTGAGTGTGCTGTAAAGATTCTGCTTGTATTGTTTTGGACTGCAAAAGCAGATATGGATAACCCCATATTTAACAACACTCACAGTTATTAATATTAACAGTAAATACATATGTACACATTTATCATTGCCAACTACTGTACAAGAAAAAAAGTTACATTTTCCAGAGAGTTTAGAAAATTATATACAAACATATCTTTACATTTAGGCATTGCTAGCTGCATACAACCTGAAATAACTAAATTTGGCACTATAATAGTAGTCTAGAAAATCGGTGAGTTTTGGTCTAAATAGCCTGACATAGTGTTATTAAGCCTTAGAAAAATTCTCATGAGTGCTGTTAATATCTTAGAAACAGCTTCAAGAGTTGAGATTTAGATCAAATTTGATTGATCCTTAGCTTCTGCTAATGAATCAGTGCTTGATGAATTGTCTACTTGATGTCTTGCAAAAACTGAAGAGTTTTAAAGTAGCCTAAAGGTCAGAATGTTGGGAATGGTTCAGAACTGAATGATCACAGGATTTGATAATCAAATAATTTGTCATTGAAATTGATCACTGCTCAACCAGATTGATAAGTCAGAAAACCCACAAGAAAAGAGACAAAAAGAGGTGCAAAGAGCAACATCTGAATGTACAACCCCTTACGGTTTTGTTTGGTTTGGGGTTTTATGCACAGGAACACAAGTAGGTTATGTAATGTTGAAGCAACATGAATAAAGTCACTTTCCCATCAGTGTCCGCCTCGGATGAGAGAGGTCACAGGCTCGAACCCTGGCCAAATCATGCCAAAGACTTATAAAATTGCTATTAACAACGCTAAGCATTAAGATGTTAGTGTTAGAAGTGGTTGGCCTGGTGTCAGGATAATGTAACACTAAACAGGGTGGGACACTGCAGACATCGTAGCGATAAGACTGAAAAATGTTTGAAGCTACATTAAAAATCCCAATCACACACACACACACACACTTTCCCATGAGACCACAATTAAAGCTGACCCGGAGTAATCTAAATTGTTAGGATTCAGATACCAGCACTGTTTTTAATGTCTTCATTTCTTGTGTATGATGACCTACCAGAGAGCATGCATGCCTGTTCTACATCCTCCAGATGCTAAAAATTACAGTCAAACCAGACTTTGAGAAAAACTTATGCAACTGCAGTATTGTTTGTTCTTTTTGGTGCCTTTTGTGAAGCAGTTGAAAAGTGGTGATAGCTTTTGCCCTACCAGCAGGTATCCTTTAAGAGGAGCTCTCTGCTTTGGCAACCTTAACTGTATTTTCTGTTCGTTGGTAAGTTATAAAGGGGGGCAGGGGCCAGTTTTTAAGTACAAATTTAATGTGGCAATCAGTGACCGTAGTATAAAAAAATATTAAAAAAATCAAATACACAAGTGATGTCAAAAAGGTTCATATTTTGGGATACCTATACTAAAACAAAGCGTAAGAATATTATCCATTTGACCAAAGAAGTCAATGCTAGTTCATAGCAGAAGAAGTTTATGCACCCCCAACCCCAAATTTCTGCCCACAATTTTCATGCCCGAAGGTCATTTTTGACACCATGTGATGCTTGCAGTGCAAACACAAGCACTTTTCCTACATGACAATTCTGCAAAACAGTTTGTACTAAACAGGTAGATGCAACTGAAAATAGTTGTCATCCAAGCCGTTTTTGAGATATTCTACTTGCCCCAAACCTGTGTGTTTACTGCTATGGGAGGCTAGCTCTTCTTCCTAGCTGACTATTGGTTTTTCACTATCAACAGACTGCAGAGTAACTATGGAAGGTGTACATGCCTGACATCAATTTCAAGAACAACTCAAGCCCGAAACACCTTGTTCACAAATATATCCATAAATAGTTTAAATAGTAAAGAATAATAGCTGAAAAAGTCACACCATAGCCTCAAGTTAAGAAATTTTCCATTGGTCCAATTTATGAAACTGGACCCTGCCACCTTAAGAATTTGGCTGAAAATGGTTTATGTCAAAAGTTGTGTACATATCACATATTTAGATTTTATCTATTAAAATGGTAGAAAGAAAACATTTTTTGTGCAAAACTAAAAATGGTATTACGCTTTTAGAAAAGTGACTACTTAGCAGCAAAAAGCACTGCATTATTTACATTGTGAGATATGACTGACTGCATTTCTTGAAAGATTTCAAATCGTTTGCAATCTACAATGCTTTTCGTCTTTGTTTACCACCATAGCATCAGGACAGAATCAAAATTCCTTTACAGTGTTTCATGAATGTCAAGAAGAGATTTGGAAGTTATAAATTGTAAGAGGGAATGACAGAAATACTATGTTAGTTGTCAGTGACAGAAGTAAAAAGTTTCTGTAAACTCTTTGTGCAAATTTAAAGAAATCACACATTTACGTAAATAATGTGCTTTAGATGTACTTTTAGACAGATATAAAACAAGCAGTTCCTAACCTTTCATTATCATTCTGTAGATGCTTCTTGCAGCAGTCGTGTTGTGTGTGGGGGGGTTGGGGGGGTAATCACAACAAGTCAAGCTAATCTGGAGAGATCAAAGTTTAATCAAATAACATTAGACCATGCTGGAATATTGATGTACTGATGTGTGGGACGTCTCATTAGAGCGCAAACCATTAGAGCTTATCACACTAGAGCGCAAAAAATATTTTTGTCCTACTAGAGCTAATCTTATTAGGGCGCATCCCATTAGAGCACGAAGAACTAGTATCACTAGAGCACAAACTAGTCAAAAGAATTTTGAAGAAACAAAGTATTTATTATTCTCGTTCGTGGGTTGCTCATTGATCTTTGCAAATTTATTATTTTACAATGTGTCGTACTCATATTGTCCCTGGAGCTGCTCTCTTTGTTTTCCTTCCCAGTATATTTCTTTATGACATATACTTCCTTCTTCAGACACTAGGTCTTGCGACTGGTTTCTATATCATGGTCCCTAAATTATAGTGATCTTGACCAAGGATCAATCTATTACAGTATTGTGTTTGTGTTATATATGTATCTATATTGTTTTATTCATGTAATATCGTGTTTGTGCTAGGAATGACCACTTTATATATTTTAATTTGCATTACATTTTTTATCAACTTGTTTATTTGTGTACAAAAAAGAATAAACTTGTGTAAGGTATAATAGTTGTATAAAATTATGTGTATTGATGGTTCTCTGGTTTCTATCTAATAATTATTTTCCAATAGTGATGAGACCGCCGTTTTTGTACATATTATATATATATAACATCAAACGTGATGGCAATTCAGTCTTGTTGAACTTAATTTTTTTTCTCTGCGCCCTATTGTGAATGCACTCTAGTGAGATTTTTTTACACCCTAATGGGATTAGCCCTAATAAGAAAAATAAATTTTTCAGCGCCTCACTGAGCAGCGCTCAAATGGGATGCACTCTAGTGAGACCAAACCATGTGGGACCCTGTTAAACTTACAAAGTGACATATCAGATAAGTTCATTGATACATAGCCACTGAAATTGACCACACATATACAACTACTAAATGCAATTTTACAGAGAAATTTCTTCTCAGACATCAATTTACTTACAACTGACTTTAATGGTTTCTGGAGTTTACAAAATCATAGTAAATAATAAGATAAGGTGTAGAACAAATATTTACAGTGGAAAATTCAGTTCAAGGTAAAAAGCATTTCACCTGCTTGGCTTTAATAAGCACATACCATAAAGCTAAATCTGTCCGTCAAAGTCACTCTCTTGTGTACTTAGATCAGAATGAGTATCTGGATGAGATTGAAGCTATTGTTTCTTTCAGCATGACTAACCGATTAATCCTAATCTTTTACCATGCAAACTGAGACCTGCAAAAAGAAAAGAAACAAGTGATATTAATGTACTTTTAACATTCAGTGAAAACATAAGAATTTCAGAGGAGAAACTGTATGTGTATTGTCAAATGCATGAAACTGCCACTTAATTTTAAGCTTTTCCCCCTTTGTTAACTAAACCTAGAAATTTCAAGACATATACATAACACTGAAACATTTCCTATTATCATCCAAGTGTGAGATATGAATCTCTTATGTCAACTTCACAGTGGGGTCATGAAGGGAGAAATTTTGTCCATGTGCTAAAACTTTCATTCTTCTCACCAAAATATAGCAAGCAATATGCCATATGCATCACTGTTTCTAAGACCGTTCCACTGGTGACATTCAACATTCACAACGGTATGTTTATATATGATTCTTCTGAAGTATATTTGCTCCTGTGGAGTTAAATTACTTTTAAGAATGTATGGTGACATGTTATGCAATTGTTTCTGTGTCTGTATTGAAATGTGAATAATAATCATAAAAATAGGGATGCAGACCTTGACAATTACAGAAAGAGCAAGACAATAAATTATGGTCACCATTTTGTTCCCATATTTAGTAAAGTCCAAAATATGCTACTTTGTCACGCTGTAAACAGTTCTCACATAGAGGTACAAAACACATTTACCTGCCTCTTCAAAGTGTATTACTTACAACACTAAGTGATATATGGAAAACAGAAGGAAATATAATGAAGCTAGTGCATAAAAATTATTTAAATATACACAAAGAAACAAACAGAAAAGTATAATAGATGTGGCTGACTGCACCATAAAAATTTACCAATTTTCCTTAAGGGGGCAGAGGCCAGTTTTTATGTACAAATTTAATGCCGCAATCAGCGACCTAATATAAAAAATCATTAAAAAAATCAAATACACAAGTGAGGTCAAAAAGGTCCATATTTTTTAATACCTGTATTGAAACAAAGCATAAGAATATTATCCACTTGACCAAACAAGTCAATGGCAGTTCATAGCAGAAGAAGTTTATGCACCCCCAACCCCAAATTTCTACCTGCAATTTTCATGTCCGAAGGTCATTTTTGACACCTTGTGATGCTCACAGTGCAAACACAAGGCCTTTTTCCTAGATGACAATTCTGCAAAACTGTGTACTAAGGTAGATGCAACTGAAAATAGTTGTCATCCAAGCTGTTTTTGAGATATTCTACTTGCCCCAAACCCATGTGTTTACTGCTATGGGAGGCTAGCTCTTCTTCCTTGCTGACTATTGGTTTTTCACTATCAACATACTGCAGAGTAACTATAGAAGGTGTACATGCCTGACATCAATTTCAAGAACAAGACAAGCCCAAAACACCTAGTTCACAAATATATCCTTAAATAGTTTAAAAAGTAAACAATAATAGCTGAAAAAGTCACACCATAGCCTTAAGTTAAGAAATTTGCCAGGGGCCAATTTACAAAACTGGACCCTGCCACCTTAACATTTAAATAGAATTTAAAGGGCAGAGGAAATTGTGTAAATATTTAATAAAATACTTGATCACCTCAATGTTGTTGTAGGTAACTGCATTTTTCAGTTTCATTTTTTGCTTTATGTATTTTATTCCATTCATCTCTAATGCTTTGAGCCATCTACACAACTGTATAGACCAAAATCTGTTTTCAAATGGATGCTGTCAGAGCAGGGTTTATGCTGTTTGCCTCAAAACACAATTTGATAAGTGTAGATAATGATCCACAGGCACACATTGCAGTGGCAGATACCTGTTGTGTTGGGTAAATTGTTATGGTGTTTTTTTTATTTTATTTCGGTGGGTGTTGCACATGGATAAATAGGATATATAAAAAGGCATGGTTGAGGAGAAATCGTTACCATACATACACACACTGACATGTACGTGGAATCAAACTGGACACAACTTAGATCCTGGTCTGATGTTGCATGATGTACCAACAGATTCATGCTTTCTATTGTTTGTTTTGCTGATTAGACCCAGATCTGCCAGTGCATTTTGTGGTGATAGATATGGTTCTATGTTGTTTCCGACACATGAGTATATAAGGTAGTTTGAGTGATACTACATCTGCTGGCTGGGAGGAACAACTGCTTTATGCCTGAGGTCATAACAACACAGACTGATGGCCAAATGGCTAATTTCTAGGATCTGAAAAGTACATTACCTTACTGATCTTTTCCCCATCCCCTTCTTTTTATTTAGGGTGCACAATATTCATTTTCAGCTTCTCCCCCCCACACACACACACTCATTCCCACTTCCAAGAAGCAAACCAGGACCATTCATCACAGATGCAAAACTTTGAATTTACAAAAATGCATGTATATGTATCACTTGAATACATTACCCAGTGATAATTTGTTGGAGTTTCTTCCACTCATTTAGAAACAATGCTCTCCTTGATGGAAAATGTTCCAAGATTGGATACTTAAAAGTTGGCATCATTTTGCCCTACAGTGAATGTAGAAAGTGCCATATCTCTGCACAGTATGTATATAAGACAAGTCCAACTGCAAACAGAACAAATCCAGATCTGCTGTCACATAATGTGCCAGCATATCTGGGTCTGTCTACTTCATTAGGAGTAATCAGAAGAGCAAAGAACATAGACTCCGATCTGCAGGAACATTATGCTATGGCAGAATCTTTGTTGTTTGCAGTTTGACTTAAAGGAGACTAGAAATCAAAATTTTTCTTTTACGTATGTAATTCTCTACTGATTTTAATTCAACTGTCATGTTTGTAAATTAAATATCGTAAGCGGGTAGTGATTTTATTGCATGGAAGATACCACGATTCCATAAATTGCCGAGTTTTTCCGAGTTTTAATGAGGCGACAGATCACGTGGTACCGTGACGCAATACTAGCCAGTCCTTGAATACAAACATAAACATTGGCGAGCAAGGCAGACGGAAGGAGACCACATTTGGGTTGCACATTCAAAACTTGAATCTGCAGTCTGATATAATAGTTTATGTACTGTACTGGTCAGTGCTAAAAGAAATGTTTTAGGCACAGGTCCCGGGCTGGTGACTTAAATAAACTCAAGCCCTGACTGAAATTCCACAAGCCCGGACAGTTCATACCTGTCAACTCTCAAGCCGGGAGAAAAACCTCCCGATTTGGGGGGTATTTCCTCATCTACATCCCGATCTCGTAATATCTCTAAATTTTTCGCAGCAAAGTCCCGATTATTACATTATGTCTGTCAGTTTTCATTTGTCAGAAGAAAAAAACCCAACCCTAAAACATTTATAAATAGATATAACGTATGCAATCCACAGTCTAAACTGCCACACTGTTAAAGCTACATTAAAAATTCAAATCACATGCACACACGTCTAAATCCGGTACTGGACGAAATAATTAATATCACACAACAGTTTTTCTTTTTTTTTTCTTCTTCAGTAAATAGAACGTGAAAATTAAACATTATTCAAGTAAATTTCAGATGTTTTTAAACAACTACAACAGTACTATAGTATACAAAAATTAAAAGAATAAAATTGTCACCAATTAGCTTAAATGAATGATCACTGTGAAATTTTCTCTGCAAACAAAATCGCATCTCCATTTCCACCCAAGAAACTCGGCCAGTTAACACCTGACATTCCTCTACCGTATATGTAAAGTTTAATTACCATGATTAAATTACTTGGAATAAAACAAAATATACCATGCAGTATATGTGGCCCTAAAAAACTAATTCTGAATAAATATTTTGTTCAGCAGTGTTACATGTATTAAGACTTAAACCTGAAGTCCATGGCATCGTAAGTAACAACAAAATAGGCATCGTTTATTTGGCAAGCAATTGCTGGTGCTTACACATACACACAGTCGAACATGGTTTCTTTGAAGTATGTCTGAAGGGCAGTCCTTTTCACAAGATCAATGCAAGGATAAGGAGTATGTTCATTAGTCACACCGGCTTTATTGTTTGCGTACTTAAATCAAAACTTTAGCTATTTTGCAATTTAGCCAGAGCTGACCAGAATATGCAAAATGGGCTTGTCCTGGGGGAATAATAAGGCGTATCACATGGAGAAAAGGTACGTCCCATGGGCACTCGCACATTGTGGCAAGTGGTTTGGGGTTGGGTCAATAGTCTCCCCCCCCCCCCCCCGTTTCTATTGTCATCTATTTAATGTGAAACTTTGACCTCTTTTCTTTTAATCGCTGCTATTTAAACTGCCCAAGGAATAGTTTTATATCAGTTCCAATCATTACAGATTACCGTTTATACATAATACATGTATACAATGATTTTTTTTTAAATTTGTAATTTTTATAAGATTACTGAATATTGTGTTTTCTCGAAACACGACAGGTTTAGAATCTTACTTTTGGCAAAGCCTCCATTTGATTAAAATCAAATCTAAATATCATCTTGGACAGTAGTGATTTGATTTAGATTGTGCCGTGTTAAGGCATGTCTGTCAACATCTTGAAAATACATTTACTCATTTCACCTGGGCGATCAAAGTTTCCTCAGGCAAACAATTTTTGTTTCGACAAGCCTGACAGACACCTCACTTTGAATACAGGATGGGTCGGAACTAAAACCAGAGGGGCCCAGGGTGTCGGGCTATCAGATTTATTTTTAGCACTGCTGGTGTAGACAAAAGATCTGTGAATTGTTGTATTTTGTGGTCACTTACTCGGCCTTCTGCCTATTTTCGTAACTCGCACGTTTAACACTTTTCCCAGGATTTAAAATATTCAACGTTATGTCTGGAACAGCGCCAACTTTTAGTCTAGGCCTAGCATTTGGGTATTCTTGAGCTGCCATTTTTTCAGAATCCCTCTCGTAACAGTCCTTTGAGAAATGTAACGAGCACAGAGTGCTGTATGGTGTTGCTTTGAAATCAACTCGTTTGTAATAATGTATCCATTCTTTCATTATGCCTTTATCTTTCGGAAAAGAAAAAAAATGTTGTCCACAGGCTTTTCTTAATGTTCTATTACACCAGTAAGCAATGCAAAACGGTATTGTCTTTTACTCTGGCAACTCCCACTTGGGCTGCTGGAGTCACTACTATGACATCACATCCCGAAAGTAACCGAATAGGCGCGGAAATTTTGCATACGAGGTCACGGAAATTGAGCTCCTAGAAGATAGGCCAATATTTTAATATTGGCATTACGGTCGCAGATGATACTTCAGAATAAGGTTTTCTGCTACAGTACTTTTATTATTATGCTATATTTCCATTGGTTTCTGGTCTCCTTTAAGCGAATACATGCGGTATATGGTCCCTGACACATTAGTTAAGTCTTGTGTTCAACACAAGCCTGTGAAAATGAGGTCACTGTGACCTATATTTCACACATTGACTTAAGAATGTTTCTCAAGCATTGTTGGCCAGTCATGAACATTATGTGTCAGATATGATTGATAAATGAGCTAAATTGACCATTTACGAGCTGGACATATCAAACATGAGATATAAAAGCTCCATAAATGTCACGTCTAAAGATGGTTAAGTTTTGATGTGCAGAGAGGTTTCCCCATCTAAAAATAGAGCATGCCTAATAGCAATAATGTCATGTGTAGTATAAGGTGTCATATAGGGGGTTTCATGGTTAGTATCTCCCCATGAAAACACCAGAGGGTATCTCGATGCAACTCACTTCCGGATAGTTCAGTCATTTAAGATGGCAGATGTAGATCAAGAAATTGTGACAGACCGCTCACATTATGCAAGCAGGATCGATATCTCACTATCTTAAAAAGAAATTCTATCAATATTTGATCAATTGTTTTTACTTTTTTTTTTCTCTCACTAATATGCGCTGCTCCCAGCTTTCAAATAAATATTTTCTGCCCATTTCAGAACTTCGTTATCTTTCCATTACTACGTTATGTTCTAGTTTGTATTATTTGATTGTGCGAAAGTGTATCGCTGCGTAAAAAGTTCTTGCAATTTATCTCGCTTGAAGAATAATGAAAATATGTTGTTTTTTTAATACAGCTTCAATCATAGCAATTAATGAAGGTTGATCGACAATGAGAAAAAATTATAACTTCTTAAGGTTCTTTTATTATTGATTTAGACTGTTGCTTTTCTATTAATGTTCTTCATATTTTTCATGAAATAACTTGAGTTTTTTCAAAATGCACAAGTGTCAACCACGCTTGAACAGACAGGCGTGCATACGAGTCTCCTGGATGATTATTTTAATTTTATTTCCTTGAACGGTTGGAAATATTAGAGTATTCAATTTGGAGAAATATCGATGTTAGACACACTATGCATGTGTAGGATATTTGTGGCTCTCACCTATCTGCCTGTCTGTCTGTATGTATGTCTCATTTCATCAGGTACATGGGTATGTATATCCTCGAATGAATGTTGTTCGCATACATATATTACATAAACATACTTCTGGTTAAAACAAGTGTAAAATGATGCTAAGATAGAAAGATTGATAGATAAAGACAACAAATATGAATATTTGTGAGTATCCATTTATTATTGACTTGTAGAGCATGTTCTTACAAGCAGTCTCTTTTTTAAATCATACTGTTCGCAATTTTACATTGGTCATGTGGATCAGTATTGATTTAAAAGGCGAACCAAAGTAATAGGACGGAATCTGTGAACTAATTGGATCTTTAAAACTTACATATTTGATGCAACTAAAGTTGAACAGAATTAAACTAATTTTATGAAGGCTGTTCTAGATGAATATGCTGGTTGCAGTCAGAAATGTTGTCTATAGACCCCAGCAAATTTGAGAGTTATTACATGTCAGCATAAGCAAAGAAAAATCTTGCTGAAAGTTATTGCATGTACCGTCCGATACTTGATGTTTCAAAAGTCAAAAAGAACGTGAAACAAAAAAAAAAGAAACAAAAATAGGATTGGGCGTGTTATTTAATCTGAATGTTGTACGATATTTACACCCAAATATGAATAAATATTCCGTCTGCATTAATTACACCCATCTATCGTTATGATAGCTAATGTAATTATTGCTTTGTTAAGTTCCTCTGAATACATTAAAATACTGTGTTCCATATTTTTTTTTAAATTCTGGTTTAAAATATTCAGCATTACAAATCAGCTGACATATCAAATTCGTGTTATAATTTTCTTATCGAACTTGTGTTATAACTTTCTTAACTCGTGTTATAAATGAACTATTAGCCTTGTGAAAATAACTGAGAAAGAAGGATATATCAACATATAAAAAATGCAAATTGTTGAGATTGTTTTCGTTAAAGAAATATAGCCAAAAATGTGCAATAAATGTTTAAAATCGGAGAGCAAAGTGAAATGTTCCTACAAATGTATCTGAAATTATGGATAATGAATCTATATTATCAGGTATGGACAGTGTATTTAATTTAATTATCTGATAGTATGGAAAGTAAATATTATTTAATTATCTGATATAATGTAAGTATGGACACTGAATCTAATTATCTAATGTAATGTCTATAATTATTCACCTAGTATGAACAAAAGATGTTAGACATACAGTAATACCTCGTGCATTCGCGTTTCTGGATTCGCGAATTCATATTCGCAAAATTTTCATTGGTACCCTCTACGTATATGTTTTCTTTATTTTATTGAATTGTACCTTTGTTATATGACTTCTGTGACATATGAAGTTTACCTAGTTTACCTTCCTGACAATGACAAAGAAAACGTCAGTCATTAAGTTTACAGTCCCATTCGTTACTTGGTTTTACCTTACTGTGAGTGCAAAAGAAAACGGCAGCCAATGAATTAGTATAGGGGTAATATTAGTATACATGTACCGTACTGTAAATGCGCTAGTGTGGCAAATACCCATTAGGCAATACTGTACTCTATTTTTACATCAACCATTTATTTCTCTTTTTAAGGGTAATGTATTAAGCTAACTTTTAAATGAAATTAAAGTGCTTTGGGAGCATGATTTGGGTCATATTTAGGGCTTAAACCCTAGAAATAAGCATTTACTAGCATTTTTAGTGACTCGTACCAAACATTCGCGATTCCTTCTGATCCATGACTGGTTCTGGAACCTAACCTTGCGAATGTTCGAGGTATTACTGTATATAATTGATTCATTGGTTTAATCATAATGATCTGTAGTACAGCTAAGATTCCTTCCTTTGTTGACTTCTTGTTTCGCTAACCAAGTGTAGAACACTGAACTATCCGGAACTGGAAATTTTTTTGGCATGCACATTGGAGCTAAGGGAGGTCATTTTAGGCGCTACACTCAGCAACCGTGAAACCCACTATAGCAGTTAGAGGAACTTAAGATGCTTTCACATTAACTCCTTTGGTAATTAAAGATTATTTACTGCTGTTGCTTCATGTAAGGTCATGCAATTTCATCTGTGCATTCACATTTGTCACTTAAATGAAAGACTGCTCAGGTGGCCTAGTGGTTAGAGCATATGCCTTGGATGCAGGAGATCGCTGGTTCTGACAGCTGCCTCTTTAGGTGCTCACCATTAAGAGGTTAGTGCTGGGACTGGTCGGCCAGGTGTCAGGACAATAGACTGGGTGGGACATCATGCAACATGTCTGTGGAATCATGCCCCAGTACAAAAACATCACTATAAACAGCCACACTGCAGACGTCATAGCAGTATGACTGAAAAATTGTTTAAGTTATGTTAAAAACCCAAATCTCTCAGTCTTTCTCTCTCACGCACACACAAACACACTTATGTGAAAACCCACAAATGATAAATTGTGGCTGTAATGACCTACTTTTTTCAGCAAACTGGCTATGCCAAATTTTTAAATTATGTACTTACTCTACTGGTTTACTAGGTGAGACATCACTGAACAGAATTTCCTACTGGTTCATTCATAGCATAGACCTTCACGTTTGTATCCAGTTTTAATCATGAAAGAAGAGAAAAATCTTTCATCTGGATTGATCGACACCGTTCCAGTGGCCTAGTGGTTAGAGCATCTGCCTCGGGCTCAGCATCAAGAGGTTAGTGTTAGGACTGGTTGGCCTGGTGTCAAGATAATGTGACTGGGTGGGACATCATGCTACATGTCTGAGGCATGATGCCCCAGTGCTAGACATCACTATAAACTGCCACATTGCAGACATCGTAGCGATATGACTGAAAAATTGTTAAAGCTACGTTTAAAAAAAATCCAAATCCAAATTCATCTGGATTGATTTCATGTTCCGTGCAATATTTCACTTGTATCCTTGAATGCATTTTTCTAAAGTGCCAGTTTTATTCTTGTTGACCACACCAGTGGCCCTGGTGGTTAAAGCATCTGCCTTGGATGTGGGTTTGAACTGTAACTGTGTCATACCAAAAGACTTATTAAAAATGGTACTTGCAGCTCCCTCGCTTGGCGTTCGTACGACCTCGGGCGAATTTTGGGTAGGAAAAAATCTGGTCTAAAACGTGAGGTTTTTCCCTCTGTATTTTGTAGTGCAACTAGAAATTCCAGATTATTTGGTATCTTTGTAGAGCTTCATCTGTCTACCTTTCTATAATACAACCCACTTTAGTGTACATGTATCATACATGGCCTTGACATTACAGAGCCTTAGATCTGAGACCAAAAAGTCTAAAATCAGGACACAAAATCGGATTCTGACCACGGGTGAATTTTGGGTAGACAAAAATTGGGTAAAAAAAATGAGATTTTTCTATCTATATTTTGCAGTGCAACTAGAATGTCCACATTATTTGGTATCATTGTAGAGCTACATCTGTCTACCTTTGTATAATACCACCCACTTTAGTGTATCATACATGACCTTGATGCTACAGAGCTCAGCAGTAGGCTACTACCTCCTGCCACTTAAACTCGTCACCAGTGGTTAATGTGTTAAACAATATGCAGCAGTTTGAATGAAAAATAAACATTTCTGACCTCTACCCAATGGTCACTCAAATATCCATTTATGACTATTCCACTTGAAAGACTGGTGGCATTTTCACTAAAATACCTAATGCTGTGTGTAATTAATTCTGAATGGAATCTGACCACCATTTAGTCCACAATATAATGAACAATTTTAAACAACCAGATTTACTTGACCTAGTGGTCAAGTCAAAGTTCACTTCTTGCATATTTATGATTCACTGAGCTTATGATTGTGATCACAGTCACTTGCACGCATACAAATGAATTTTGAAGCAACTTTGTATTATTTTTAAGTAAACTAGTTGATAGTCTGCACTTTGACATTGAAATTAAAGTCAGTAGTTTATACTAGGGTGTTTATCGGTAACTGTATATGAGTATAACAAAAATAATGTTAGTGGGTGGGGGTGGGGGATATATGATATATGCTATCTCCCACCTGCTTTGGTAATGTTATCTTGGAGATGATTGACCACCGTGTTATTGCCAGGATTGAGTAATTAATAACATTATATGAAATTAATTGATGGAATAACAGAGATCTGAGCAAAGATATAGAATAGAAAATGAGCTCCCATATACCAAATGTAACAATTTAATCAGTTAAATAAGTAAAATGAAATTGAACATGACATTTAAGTGGTACACTTGCTCTGAAATAGAATTACAGATTTTCAGTGAAATGCATTTAGCCATTCAGTTGTATACTAATAAAATAAATTTTGTCATATAATCACGTGACTGATCAAACTCAAATTGTGGGCATGTCATCATAACCTGATTGCCTCCAGTCTTTTCTAAATCACTGTTGGTGACAGTTCAGCATTGCCATATTTCTTTCTCTCTCTCCCCCCTCCCCCAGTCTATTCCCATATGTGGTGCACATGTATGGAGCTATTTTCCTTCAAATAAATATAATACAGTCTAAATATTTGTCAGGATTTTTTTTTGTTTCTTCTCCTGGGATTAAACACTATTCCCACTATTTTTATGTCAGATATCATCTCATCTTAAAACAGCAGAACTTCGCTATGGTCATTTCATAACCTGATTTGATACACAAACAACCTATTAATGTGAATTTATGTCTTTTCTAGTAGCTACTCACATTTCTTACTGGAACTATGACATTACCAGACCTGTTTGATAACTGTTATGCCCCACTATAAATTACCAGCCAAACAAGATCCATGCATGCCAACTTTCTCGGTGGGAAGAATTTACAACTTAATTACACAAATGAACTTCACATCTTGTCTTAACAACATCACTTGCTAACTAGCAATTCATTAATTTCTTCAGATTTCCCCCCAGAAAAACAGGGATCAACTTATTTTTAAATGGAGATTACTTAAACCTTTGGAACTTGTCTGGGAACACATACATCCTCGTTTAGTTTGGCCAGTCAGGATTAACTCTCCCTAACCACCAAAAATGTTAACACTCCCCTCGAAGTCAAAATAATTCTCTCTTGTCCACCTTTATTAATAACTATTCTGGAAAATATTTGATGACACCTATTTCAAATAGCACAAGATTTCCCCACATTTTTCTCTTATTTGTCTCAACCCTGTCATTTCCTACACTTAACTCTATATTGGCATATCTGTTGGACAGTTGCCTGAGCTGGTTTTCATTAAAATCCATTCATGTGCCCAAACAGATCATATCACATCCTTTGCAGGTAGAAATTTATTGAAAGACTAACCCATATTAATGTTTATGAGTCACACTAACCATGACAGAATGTACTGCAAAATTATCTACATAAGTTTGCACCATTACAAAACAAATATGAATGGATTTTGTATAAACCCTGGAGTATGTGGATATATCTGAAGAATGTGGTGAATGATTACAGTTCAAAAACTTGTTTCCCCAGCCCCAAAAAATTCTGTAGGCATCAAACCAAAATTAGCATGTGGATACATCTTCACAGTGTCTGATTCAAGTTCAGTGATCTTCTATTCATGATGACAGTTAAAGGTCATGACAAAGACTTGTTTAATTACCTTGCAAAATTAACTGAAACATGTAATTAAATAATTTTGTTACCAAATTTGGTACATTGAGTTTATCAGAAATATTGAAGATGATTTAAGCAATCAGCAAATATTAAAGATAATTGGAGGGAAGAAGCAGATTTATCATGAATTTCTACAAAATTCTTTTCTACCAAGGTAATGAAAGTTTAGTGCAGGTACAGAATGGGCTTATCATCAGTCAAGGTCTTCTTATGGGAGATTATGAGTGGTACCATCTGTGCTCACGTAGAAGTCAAATCCAATTGTAAACTGCACAGACCAGATCTGCTGGCACAATATGCGATGGCTGATTTGGGTCTGTGCAGTTTGTTAGAAGTAATCAGTAGAACAAACAACGTAGGCCAATTGTCCTCTTCTGAAGTTAAACCATCTGCAATAAAAAGTGACCTTATAAAAAGAATGGCTTTTCATGAGGTGGTGAAATTGCAAATATGCACTAAAGTGTAGAGCAAAAGCTGTTTGATGGCTTTTTTTTAGAGGTCTCTTAGGAGGTTGATCACTGTATTTTTCTGGGATGATCAGGAAAGAATTAGTCCAGAACAAACATTTCTGCAGGGATGAGACTCAGAATAGGTGTTACATTTCAAATCATGGGTCTTTGTTTCCAGCTGGTGAATCAGCGATTGATTCATTGCCAAAGGTTCCCCCCACCCACCCCGCCCCAACTGGCTACTCATTAGCACAGCATTTCATGTTACAATTATCCTCCATACTTAAGTTCAGAAAATTATTAATAATATATTAAAAATTTCTTGAAATTTTGATGAAATATAGTGAAATCATGATTGTGTCAAGTAGTAAGAATTGGTCCAGATAAACGTTTGTTTCAGGTCAAACAATATTGATTTACACATGTCCAGAAATTATAGAATTGGTCAGCGGTTTATTAGAATTTCTTCACATTGTATGGACTGGTTGATGTATCAGTATGGCTGACCTATAAGTGGTAGAATATGGTATATAATGTTAATGAGTGCCAGCTTTCCTCCCTTTTGGCAGTCTGGCAAATGTTTACTGTTCATGTGTTAAACAACCTGTTTAGTGTCTTTCTGCTTTATGATATAACTTCTTAGTGTGAAGGGGCAGGGAATGTCAGTGTCATTAACCTGGTACTGATCAGGGGCAAGGGGCTCAGTTAATAGTTTTTACACTATTAGAGAAGAGAATATAACTTTGCTACAGTTCTTGAAAGCCATGGAAGCTCATTTGGTAGAGCACTTGACTTACAATCCATGCATTGTAGGTCTGATGCCCTCCTGAGCCACCCCAGGTCAGCAGCCTCTGTGTATCCTAAAGAAAGGCACTTAGCTCCAATTTCCTGTTAAAAGTGCCATTAAAACTCACAAACAAACTGATGATGCTGTTGTAAGAGGGTATATCATTTTCACTCATAATATTCCATCTGTGTTTAATTACAACTGTCTATTGATTTATTTAACAATGAGGTTATACTTTGATGGTTTTCTTTAATAGGAACATTTTGCAGTAGTTCAGTTTTGGGAAGTTTTTCTTTCTTCTGTACATTGTTGTTTTTTTTTTACCATGGTCATTTTAAAAAAGGTGTCAAAAGAAGAAGAAAAAAAAACCTTTTATGTAAATTCAGATAGAAATATTGATTTCCTGCTTTTGATCCATCACCCATAAATCTGTCACACTGAGTTTGCAAGCAACGTATTTGCAACCCTTGAAACCAATTCAGACCTTGGATCTGTAGAGGCAACGAATTGTCTAAAGAACGCAAATGCACAGAGCAACATTTTGAGGAAAAAGAAGAATGAAATATTGAAAGCAAGATATTGAAAGTACATGTATTGAAGGTCCAAACATGACCTCATTTAATATGCAAATACCTTAAGAGATTGTCAGACCTAATTAGGTTCTGGTAGCCTTTACCATATTTTCAAGTCACAGGCTGAAAATCCATGCCTTTAAATGGATATTACCTTATTAATTGTAATGTTCTTAACACAGTTGCATTTATTTCATCCAGTTGATTATCCTTTCTTTCATAAATTTGTCATTGTTATTGGTTGTTATAATTATATAGTCATGGCAGAAAAGAAGGAGGGGATACGTCTGTTATATGCTATCAAATGCAGTTACCTTTTATGTGTTAGTTTGAGATGCTTAGATTATTGGTTAAGGTATTCCAATCCAAATAAATTGTTCTGGTCAATTTTTCCGTCTGCTGTTTATTCCAGCATGTGTGACTTGTCAATTTCATCAGACTTGACTTGAGCCACCATGCTACTGTGGAACACTAATTATTCCAACATCTATTAACCAGATTGTTCATTTATGCAAACTCTATGTCCTCCAATAATAAAAACACTGATTGTTTAAAATATCAGTGTACTTGATGACCTGTTTTCCAGGGAAAAAATGTATTTTTTTCCCAGTTGGTCTGGATTATTGACCTTTTACTGTTCTCCTTTTTACAGCTGGTATTTCCTCTAGCTGTTGCAACCAGCCCATTAACTTCTATTAGACTTTGCTTCTTTTTTACTCTGGGTCATGTAATGTGCTTTTCTTCCCCATTTCATGAGTAATAGTTGGGAATGGCAAACCTTCCACTATTCTGGCACAGATTATGGTACAGTAATAGGTCAATTGTTCTTGCACTTTCGCAGACCTCAATAGCAGCCTTAGTAATGCCTTTGAAGAGCTCCTGATTGACTTTTATTGAGCTGTGGCCATAGTGTAATGATTCTGGCTTCAAGTTTCTTTTGCATGATGTGTATAACACTTTCTCTTGCATAAAGGTGAAATCATACAGTATTGTTTCTACAGGGTTAGCTGAATGTAATGCCTACCCTAAAGTACCGTTGACCCACAGATATGACAAAATTCCCAGCATTCATGACTATCAAGGATAAAAAGAGTACAAAATGTGACCTTCAGGCAGGTCAACTGTGGGCACAACAGTGTCTTGGGGGATGAGTCAGTAATGGGAAATTACAAATACACACACATGCTTATATCCATAGACATTGACCCCCCCACCACCACCAAAAAAAAGTATTTGATTTTGACAACTTTTGGTTTACAGAAGTCTTTGCTAATGTGGAATAAAAAAATTTAAGCACTTGTGTGATGAGAGAGGGAATTTGAGCATCATTGTCTGTGTAAGAGTGCACAATATTAAAACTGATTTTAAAAAAAATATATATTTAATCATTATTGATGGATTAGCTGAATGGTATACAGTCAGTCTGCAAATTACATCCTGTCACATAAAAAATATAGTCATCACATACAGTCCTTGACACAAGAAACATCTGAGGAATAAGACACTTTATAACTTTTACTTCAGGTTGATTCTAATGATGAATGATACTCCACAATGTTTAATAAATACTCTGCATAATTTGTGATGTTCACAGTTCAAGATCTTGAAGGAGTGGAAGGTTATCGTTTTTTTTTTTCTTTCTTTCTTGCAACATTCTTTAACCAATGTTGCATGTGGTACTGATTCAATTTCATCTTCCATAGCCAAATAACAGTCATCCTTAGCAATTGCAATTAAAAAATTGCTAAATGTTTTTAAACTTCCATTTGTGTCATTTAGTGAATCTGACATTTAGAATATTAGTTTGCATGGTATCTGAGCAGAGTGTTAGAAGTGAGGCCATATACCCGGTTAATAAAGCCCTAATATTTTTTTTTTTTTTAAAAAAAACAAGCAAACAATGTTCTATTGTTCATGTATACAAAAATTAATAGTATCAATCATATTTAGATAATAGGCAGATAAACATAAGTCTTTCTTAAATGGCATACCTACATACATTTAGATATTCGTAATTCACCTTAAAAGCTCTCTCTTGTTTGGTGCAAAGATGTCAGATTAGCCTATTGTCAGCACGTGTATGTCATTTTTCTGGACCTTTGTCTAATGGATCAGCCCACTACAGTACTTTTTGGTAACCATAATTAATCTGTTCCAGAATATGTCAGGAATTGAGCAGGTAAAGTATTTTTCCAACTTTGAACTGAGTTTCTGTTTCATACATTTTTTTCAAAAATGTAACCTTGAAATTTGGGATTGACATTTGTTTGAGGGGGTTCTAGTATAATGAGGTTTTGGTTTATAGGCGTTTCACTGTACAAATACCAAATGACAAATGGTG
Source organism: Sinohyriopsis cumingii (assembly GCA_028554795.2). Taxonomy (NCBI): domain Eukaryota; kingdom Metazoa; phylum Mollusca; class Bivalvia; order Unionida; family Unionidae; genus Sinohyriopsis; species Sinohyriopsis cumingii. Next base: position 50,236,711 of record CM068835.1, on the reverse strand, counting down.
TGGAAGAGAATATAAACTATAGACTCTTGTATAAAGTAAGTTTCAAAGAAGTAAACAGAATAATTATCCGGTTAGCTTGTTATGGAAAAGTTAATACCTTAACTGACACTGTCTTTGTAGAATGCTTATGAGGATTGTTATGGTTGGGGTGGGGTGCTCCCAATATTTTAACTATTATAGAAGTCCCACCCAGGCTAGATTTTGGTTGGAAGTTAAATTATTGAAAGATAGATGTAAAGCTTCGAGGCCTCAGTCAGCAATGCTGACAGTTAGATTGTTCAATATACAAAAAGGTTGAAATTCAATGAATAAGAAATTAATAACAATTCAATAATCAAATGATTAAAATTTCCAGTTACACTCCTTCTGCTCGACTCTTTAATAGCCTATTGCATCACTTGATTAGCAGTGTGAGATTGATTTCCACCTGTCCTTGTATTCTACTCATGGTATTTTTCTCTCTCCAATTTCTCCCAATTCCTTCTCCTCTTCCTCCCCAACTTTCTCCAGATTCCTTCTCAACCTCCTCCTCAACTTTCTCCAAATTCCTTCTCCTCCTTCACTTTCTTCTCCACCTTCTTCTCCACTGACTAGACTTCCATCAACTTTGACTGTTTCACTAGTCTCAATTTCGTCTCCAACTCTTAAAGACTCTGGACTCAGTCGAACCCGAAGTTCTGTGTCCCCTAAAAAGCTTCCTGTGAAAACACAAGGATGGTACAATATTTTCCCCTAGCCCTCTCATCTCACACTACACACAGCCTATCATCAGATAATGGCTATTAAATTGTTTGGTCATGCATTCATTCACATCAAGATACCCATACATTCTTGTATGGTAAAACAAATATCATAATACAGCACCGTGTCAGTTACTTCTTATACATACATCAATACATTCTGTCACATCAGTACATATTCCTAATCCATTATACTAAACAATATCACAACAATTGGACACATTTCTTTACTTTACAACTCATACAAAGTAGGCAAATATTAAAATATCCATGCTCTGATATATGCATACGTCCATAGTAACTAATCTTACTATTTTCCAAACTCACAATTCAAGCATGTGTAAATTCTAACATAACGCATTAATGAATGCACTGGTTTACTACAAAGTAATCTAACAGCAAATTACAAAATTAATTTTGATCACAAGCTAACAATCTATTTAATTCTCTATGTAATACTCAAGCCCATTTCTCAAATACACATGTAAATGTAACACTACAAAGGTAATTCTACATACTAAATGATGCTAGTAATTAAGTGTACATACTCTAGATAATTAAAATTATGATGCCGTAATATTCTGCAAAAATCAAGCAAATAAAACTTACTGACCATTCGAAGCTTTGTCTTTCCTTAGAATATACCTCTATGTTTTACTGCCAGATTAAGAGTGGCTTCCTCTGAGTAACCCTATTGCTCAGCAATCTTCCCAGGTGAAACTAACTTTTCATTTACAAGTTCTAAAAGTATAATTTGCATCAAATTGTAATCACACCCTCTATCTCAATTTCTGATTGGATATTGCTGTGAACTGATCCAATCAAACTTAGTGGACAGTGTCCCTCTCGCTGTCTGTCAACATGGGGATGGATAAGAACATGCCTCGTTCACTCCTCGGGCTTACCTCTGATCTTAGGACTAATCTGTATAAGCCTTTGTCAAATGATGCGAACGGTTGCCTTCACCAAATCAAGTTTCCGGTCTCTGGTGGGTCACGGTAACATTGTGTGAGAGTTTAACACTAGCCTGTGGCAATCATTAGACATCAAACACATGGCTGCAGTAATATTTCCAAGACAGTAGATTATTGTTTATACATGACTTTATAGATGGGGCCTTGCAAACATGACAGTGCTTCAAATCAGTCATGTTAGTTTTCAGTTAGTTTTGGTCTAAGTTATTCCAAGAAAAGGCCCAGATCTATTGACTTTGACACAATTGTCAAAACTGTTTGATCCCAGAAATTGTACTTGGCATAAAACCTACAAAATGAAAAATTCATAATTGGAGTTTTGCTGTACTTACTATTGAAATTGAAAATATTTGATGGAACCACACTTTGAAGAAAGCTATGGAGGATGAAAAGTTTGGTAAATTTGAGTACAATTTTACTTTTGTGCTTAGATAGTAATTGCTATTACTACCAGGCCACATACTTTTCTCATACCTTGTGAATTCAAAAACAAAACATGGCTTCAGAATTAATAATCCTTCCATATAAATTTGATTTTCTGACTGCATGTATAGTCAACTCTTAATATAGCTATTATTTTAGGTGTTTTGCAGATGTCCAAAATTTTATTAGAACATATTCAATTTCCAGAGGATTGGTTCATGAGAACACATCAGTTCAAGTACAGTGTACATAGAAGTTGAATTTCCTCTCCTTTGCACATGTGCTCAATGGAAGTCTAATGCAGCATATTACTCGTATGCATTTAGTTGTCATTCTAAGTGTCCTGATTCCAGTCCCTTGAGGGCTTTAAAACAAACCACGATAACCACTAAAATGTCCACTTTACATGCATGATGTTCCATTTATTTCATCAATTCATTCAGGAGCTGTTTCCTATATGCATCCATATTTTTACCATTCCCATGGTAGCTGATAAAGAGAGGTGGACTGAATCTAAAAAGAGCATACATATTGGCATTGAGTGTGGAAATTTTAAATGGTCTTTTGGACTTTTTTTTTTATAAAGTGTAATAAAATACTATCGTTGCTTGAAATTCTAATATGCAGTTTTCTCAGTGTAAAAACATTAATCGGACAAATAATTAGTTGGAGAGGAAACAAGTTAATCATTGAAGGATAATACTAATACTAAAGCAGCATCAAATATGGGGCTGAAAATGACACATTTTCCAATACATCTAATAACTAAGTGTATAAAATAAATGTTTCCTTTTTTGTCAAAACTTATTTTATCTCCCTTGACTTTTTTATATTAAATTTCACAAATATATGCCTGCCATGTTAATGTTCATGAAAAAATGTCTGGCAAAAGCCATAGAATTTTATGATCTTTTATATATATATATATATATATATATATATATATATATATATATATATATATATATATATATATATATATATAAAGAATACAAATCATATGTAAACTAACAATTCTTTCAAGTGCACTGGATCCAGCAAGGGATCACTGGTCAGGGATTGATTTAGATAAATGCAGTAAAACTGACAAGAACAGTGCGAAACTAGTATTTAGCTAGCTTGAGTGCTTTCAACTCTTTAATAAGTCTTTTTCAAAGGCAAATACAAAACATATACTAGACAAACAAATAAAACAGAAAAACGGTTATGTTTGTGAAACTTTACATGGCTGTTTCTACACATACATACATGTGTATATATATATATATATATATATATATATATATATATATATCTTTTACAGAGGTTAATTGTGGAATTTTCATTGGAGAACAAGGCAGCTCTTGAGGCAAAACAGAAGCGGATAGAACGGCAAATGGTAAGTTCAGATTTATTTGGTTTTTGCCTTCTAACAGTATTATATACAAACATACATACATGCATATATCACTGTATACAGATTTGTCAGTATGACAGTGTGACAGTGTAGCTTGCAAATCAAATATCTCTACTGAAAAAAAGTAGAGGGTATTTTACTCATCTGCATGAAGATAATGTGAACACTAGGTACTACATCCCACTTTTGTTTCCACAATAGATGATTTTCCTGATAATCTGGAGGCTGCTATATTTGTTTGCAACTCACAAGGGAAGACACATATATTCATTGTCATGACTTTGCTAAGTCCATTCCATATTTTTGACAAGTTGGTTGAAAGCATCTAAAACATTTGATATATTTAAGTAAGTTTTAAGAGGAATGGGATATACCGGTAATTTGATTTTGCAGTACATGTATGTTGATAAAAATTTTAGTATATGTAATGAAACAGTAATATACATGTTAGGTAGATTCCCAGAGCAGGTTGCACAGATTTGACAGCCTTATAATTTTCATGGCATGTATTCATTTTATTATTTACTATATAGTTCAGCATCATTAATTTGAATTCTCGAGAGTCAGTGGTTCTTTTCGGGCATTTCCCGGGTTCTTCTTCCACCAATAATACTGGCCGCCACGTATAGCCTATCGTGTGCTGAAAAATAGCATTAAACCCTACATCAACAACAACATTAATTTGCAAGGTATATGCTTTCAACAATTCTGTAATATTATTATGGGAGAGAACTATTTGACAATCATATTAGTGATAGACCAGATTTGACTTGATGACATCTTAACTAGACCCACTATGGTGACTCATGTATTCCAGGCTATTAACTTAGTTACTGTTGTTGTTGTTCTAGGGTTTAACGCCATTTTCAGCACAAGATAGGCTATACATGGCGGCCAGTATAACTGGTGGAGGAAGAACCGAACCCTGGAAAACCCAAGGAAGAACCACCGACCCACGAGAAGCTACTGGCAGGCTTTCCCACGTACGCATGCTAGCCGAGCCTTGGACTCGAACCCATACAGACAGTGGTGAGATGGCAGTGATCTGGAACTGTGAGCACTTTGACCACTTGGCCACTCAGGGCCCCAACATAGCTACTGTCAAAAGAAGAAGCTGTAGAGAATTCAAGTGCTGTCTGTCTACGAGAACCAGATCTACTGAAGAAAATGAGGAGCTGATAATGTGGTCTTTGCACTCAGCAACTCTGACAGGGACAGGATCTTGTCAACTTTGTCCAGAGGGACAATGACTAATCCTGTTTTTGAGGATATTAATACCCACACAGATAAAATTCTGAGATGGAGCAAGCACTGATTTTTCTAGGAAACCACACAGGAACCTATGAATGCTCATATTTCTTTAAGACAGGATTTCCACCATCATTTGATTCATGTCATATTGGCACCTGTGTCTGGCCAGAGTCTCCATGCATGCTCCCAAACCCAACTCTTATCTGTTGCCTTAGTGGTTAGAGTGTCTGCCTAGGATGCAGGAGGTTGCAGGTTTGAACTCCTGCCGAGTCATAAAATGGTACTAACAGCTGCCTCGCTTGATGTTCAGCATTAAGAGTTTAGTGTTAGAACTGGTCGGCCTGGTGTCAGGATAATATGACTGGGTGGGACATGATGCTACATATCTGTGGCATGATGTGCCAGTGCTAGGCATCACAATAAACTGGCACACTGTAGACATTGTAGCACTATGGCAGGAAAATTGTTAAAAGCTACATTAAAAATCCAAATCACACCCATACACACTTGTCTGTTACATTAAATTTGGTGTGGGGCATTCATCTCAATCTGGAAGGACTGATTATTCAGGTTTTTTTTGTCTCTGGAAGAATCTATCCTTGACAACAACTGGGAAATGAGGGCAGTGTTCTGAACCCTTCAGAGGTGCATCAACAAAGTCACCATGTGATAGTCTCTGCCAACAACATGTCAGTGGTAGGGTACCTCAGGAGACAAGGAGGCACAAATCAAGAGATAAAGGCAGCCTGATCCAAGTCACTTAAATTTTTCAACGGCCCAGCCATCGTGAGGGACTCAGATTGGCAGACGTGATCAGGTATTCTGAGATGCAAAGACATGTACAATGCTTGCTAATGCCTAAATGGAACCTTTCTTGTCTCTTATCATTAAACCCACCATTGAAACTTTGGGTGAAGTGTCCTTTGAGAACCTTACCCATGAGACAAAGGAGCTAGTTTCATGCCCTATCCATAGAGCTAGGTTCAGTGGAAATTATGAGTCAGTTTCTGTCCTTTGCCAGCCAGTTTTTCTTAGCTTAAATAAGCTTCCATTTGGTTGCTCCACTCCCGCTTGAGATCCCATCTCAGTCGTACCTGTGCTGGGGATGATAAAGATGGATTATTTTGTCCAGTTAGGGCTTTGTGTTTTTATTTGTCAGCTTTCAAAAGGAGAAGAAAGGGGAGGATGTGTCTTTTCTTCCCCATTAAAGGTTCAACTGATATTTAAGCTTCCACCATTTTAAGTTGCATTGCAATAAATATCAAGATCGATCATCAGTCTCTTACAAATCAGGATTTTTCGTTCATGAAAACAAAAGCTCATGAGGTTCGGGTCATTGCTACTTCTTGGGCCTGTCTAACTCATTCATCTCAGGAAGATGTGGTGAAAGCCATTTTTTGGATTCTCAAACTAACGTATCATTTTACCTTTGCTCATTAGCTCACCAAAGAGAAGGTACATGTTTCTTGGATCCTATTGTCTTACCACCAACAGTGGTCCACATAGATACCATCAGGCATTAGTCTTCTGCTATGAGGGTGAGTATTCGTTGTATTTGTTTTTCTTTTGCCAGTTGTTGGTTGTTCAACCTCTCATGAAACTGACAAATTCAGCTTCATAATAGCAACAGGTACATCTTACTGATATTAAAATTTAGTTGGGGTTGGAGGTGGGGTAAAGCTAATATATAATACTTGCTTGTTGCTATTGACAGATTCCCTCCTCCCACCCAGCACTCATATCACACTAGTTTAGGTTGCATTCTTTAAAAAGAATTAAGGACAGTGCACATGGGCAAGATATCTGCAATATAGACTGGGATGGGTGGGTGTGCTAGGATCTTATGGTTGATCTTAATAGGAGGATGAATTCTCATCTTCCAGTTTTGGGTATTTTCTGTCCAGAAAAGGACCAGCTACACCATAGTTGTAGGTAAGTATCACATTCTTAAATTTAGTTTACATCCCCTCACCCCCAACAAACAAGGAAGACACAAGAATTACAAGGCATGAGAATTATAGTTAGATCTAAAAACACCAGAGAATTAATGTTCGTTATTACCTTAGATTTTCATATACCTGGTCCCCTCAATTCCTGCTTAGTAAATTTGGGTCTTTTTTTAAAAATGTTTTAGTGGTCAATCATGCTATGGTACAGTTTACAGTGTTAATACAGTGTTTCATCACAAAAAACACCATGGTCTAATCCAGTTTTACAATTTGGCCAATGCTGTACAAATTTACAATTGGCGGTGACTTGGTGCTCTCTGCCTGCACTTTCCAGAAGGACCACCATAAGGCCAAGCTAAGAGCACAGCCGTTATCCTCTAATCTTCCTTGAAGAAGTTGGCAAACAAGCCAACAAGAGACCAATTTCACTTCCCCACAACAACAGCATTGATACAGGGATAGAACAGAAATGAACAAAAGAACCCAATTGCCACATATAGAACACAAGCTTGTGAAAACTGTAATATCAAAGCTCCACCCAGCGAAGCACACAGTTCTTGCAAACCAAAATGGATAAAGCACCAAGAGGGTCCTATCGTTCGTTCCAGTGTTACTCCCAAGTTTTATCCCAGACTTTTCTTGGTCCCAAAGGTAACAGCGCTCTGCCTCCTGCCATTGACCCAAGCACCCTCAATCAATTCATTCACATCCTTTGATTTTCAATGGAAACATCGCGGTGCTTTTTGGAATGCTGTCCAAGAGGGAGTCTTAGCCTAGCCATCAGTGTGGACTTAACAGACACATACCTTTAGCTCCCTATTCACAAAAGCTTCCAGGATGTTCCTGCAATTTACCTACAATATCTTATGTTTTATATTTGATTAAAAAATTCACATGCTATACTGCTTGATATGCAGGGATTTTAAAGGCTCTGCATACGAGACTCATTGGGGGATCTTGCTTTGAAAAAAATCATTTTGAAATTTAGTTTGACAAAGTTTGGAAATAAAAACCACAGCTATGGTACAGAAGTGACTTTTATCCTTTCAGCAAAAGCGAGAGCAAATAAGAAAGTCGAAAGGTGACACATCTGTGGAAGGGGAGAAGAAAGATAAAGATGTGAAGAAAAGTAAAACTAACGTACTCAGCATGCTGAAGATGAGTGACAAGGATAAGAAGTTAAGAGCTGAACAAGGTGGCCCTAAAAAGCTGCCATCTCACTCAGGCCCTAAAATAAGGCACATACCTAGACATCAGCAAAAGAAAGAGACCAAGAAAAACAAGATGATGTCAAAAAGAGGTAATAAGGGACAGAAAAGAACAAGGCCTGCTGATGCATTGGAAGAGGTAAGCTGAGAATAGTTCTCTAGTGACCAACCTATCCATTTATGTAAGCAGTACAATACTGACAAATTTCCAAGTAAATCCATTTTTTGTTTTTAATGACAGGAAAGAAATTTTTTCCTTGATGCATTTGTCATCCATGTATTCATTAACATCATTTGAATTCTCTTAATTATTCAGGTTACATAGTTCGTTTTTCCATCATTTTAAATTTTACCCATGATTTATTGGAAAACTTTGGAAACATCTCATTAAATGTCTAACTTCATTAATTGCTTTTATGTGGTACATCAGACAGGAATAATTTACATGTATTTTAAATCAGATAATGCCATGCACTCATTTCTCTGTGTGTTTATCTATTTTTGTTTTATTTTTGCCCTAAAATAGCTTTTCTGTTGGTACTGAAATTCCTGTTTATTATACAGAATTCAGTGTCACAAAATAACTGTTAAGTCTGAGAAAAATTTAAATATTTCAAGAAATAATAAGCATAGATGGTACTTAGTCATTGACAATCAACAATATAGATATTTATTTAGATCACAATTATGATTTTGTTTAGAAATTTAATTTTTCAGAACAAAATATCAAGGACATTTTAAAGTTTACTCATGTCCACAGTGAGTGTATCATAATTAATTGCAGTCTTTTCTTCTCATACTGTAAGCAGTCATTGGCAATAAAGTTGATTATAAAGTTTAAAAAATAAAATATGTCCAAATTCATGCAAAGATCCTCAGAATAATTTCAACTCATAATTCATAAGGTTTATGTTTTATCAAGTTCAGTCTTGACATTTGCATACATGAGTCATTATTCAAGTCATATAAAGAAAGCTCCAGCGGATTTTCCTAAACTGTTTTCTTAATTATATCAATGGGTTTGGGGTCAGAATATGATGTTTCCAAATTTTATTATTTGGGGAAAAATAATCATTGTATATGTCTGTCCATCTGTCTTTAAGCATTTTTATTTACCAGACCATAGCTCGTAAACCATTCCTTGTATTTCAGCTAAACTTGGCATAAATGTCAAGCAAGTGGCATGAAGGCGCTTTTGATTCTTAGAAATTTATACATTAAATAAGTTTTCTTTCTTGAAAAATTATAGCATGAACCTGTATACAAATTTAAATTGTGGACCATGGTTACTTTCATGAGGAGTCTTTCCATAAGCAGTATACAAAACTTGTAGTCAACCATGGTTACTTCAAGAGTTTTTGCATAAGTAATATAAAAACTGTAGATGTGGATCATAGTTATTTCAGTTGAAATTGTGGACCATAGTTAGTTTCATGACTCTTTCTATAAACAGTATACAAAACTGATGGTGTCAACCATGGTTACTTCAGGAGGAGCCTTTTCATAAGCATATGTAAATTGAAGGTGTGGGCCATGGTTACTTTCATTTGGTGCTTCACATAAGTAGTATAAAAATTGAATGTGTGGACCATGGTTACTTCAAATGAAATTGTGGACCATGGTTATGTCATTAAGACTTTAAATAAGTAGTATAAAAATTGAATGTGTGGACCATGGTTACTTCAAATGAAACTGTGGACCAAAGTTATGTCATTAAGTCTTCACATAAGTAGTATAAAAATTGAATGTGTGGACCATGGTTACTTCAAATGAAATTGTGGACCATGGTTGCTTGAAATTGTGGACCATGATTAGTTTCATGAGTCTTTGTAAAAACAGTATACAAAACTGATGGTGTCAAACATGGTTACTTCAGGAGGAGCCTTTACATAAATGTATGCAAATTGAAGGTGTGGGCCATGGTTACTTTCATTTGGTGTCTTCACATAAGAAGTATAAAAATTGAATGTGTGGACCATGGTTACTTCAAATGAAATTGTGGACCATGGTTATGTCATTAAGAGTCCTTAAATAAGTAGTATAAAAATTAAAAGTGTGGACCATGGTTATGTTATGAGGCATCTTTAAATAAGTAGGATACAAATTAAAGTTGTGGACCATGGTTATATTCATTTGCAGTCTTTACATACATGTAAGTGGCATACAAGCAGAAAGGTGTGGGCCATGTTTACTTTCTATAGGACTCGTTACATAAGTTTGGGACCAGAGGGATATGTTATTTCAAGATGACATAAAATATTGATCGCAAAGTTGAACATTGTCTTGCTATAGCAGTGATTATTTTATTAAATGTTTATACATGACCCATTTATAATAGTCTGACATTATACATTGTACCTGGTTTGAAGTGCAGACGACATCTGCAAGTGTATCTTCTTACTAGTGTTACATATGTGTAAATAACTTTCTGTATTGAATAAATCTAGAGACAGAGGGACAAAAAGCAATAATGGTTTTGAATTGGTGATATGTAAGTACAGTTTTTTAATGGGTGTACATCATAAATAAATTATTGTGTTTGTAAAGTTTGATATTGTAGTCTGACCCACAGTATCCAGTAGAACAAACACCATAATCTGTAATTATCAGATGTGTTAATATTAAGTAACATGGGCAACTTGTTATAACTTGAAAATTTTCAGAAAAAGTTTGAGATATAATTTGAATATTTGTGTTTTTGTAGCAGCTACAAACTCCATAAAAATTGTTGTATGATGCCTGCCTAGAGCAGAGTTTTATGTCTCTTGAGTCCGGAATGCCATTATTTACACCCTCTTCAACAATTCTTTGTAGGCGTTTTAATGTTAATGAGCTTTACGGTACTTGTACTAGCAGTCAGAGTAAAAAGAAGGAACTTGACTCATGCTTTAAACTATTTTCTTCATTTACATTTTTATTGTGTGCAGATGTCTGCCATTTTAGTAGATCAGGTTTAGGACTTTCTGAATGAATTTTCCTGACATTACTTGTTTTCGTAAAAAGAAGCATGCTCTTATATTCTAATGCTGATTTAAAGAAATACAGTTACAGTTTTATGAGAGAATTATGGTGATGTGTTTTATAAGAGAATTTAGGCAGTGTATTTTAAGTATTTCTTATGTAGCATCAGACCTTCACTTTAATAATTTGTTCACATAATATTAATAATCGGTGCTTGGGTAAACATTGCTCCTAAACTTAGTTACTTCTCACTTTTAATTGCTGATAATAACCTGATGTAGCTGAATTTACTTATTATGTTATCTTGGCAATATGGCCTGATTAGTTAACTCTGCTATAGGTATTGGCAGTATAGACTGTAGACAATCTTTTTATAGAAATGAACTTCCTGTCTGAAGTTTTTTTTTTTTAAAACAGACTGAAGGAATAGGTTTTGGTTTGTGTCACAGTAATTGGAAGTAACATTGATTGAGTGGAAGTTCAGTAAATAACTTGCCTCAGAAGCTGGAGTATATGTTACCTGGGCAAGGTGGACTGGCTGATAATTATTTCTTTCTTTGAATCAAGAATTAGAGTTTGGTATATAGGTATAGAAAAGCAGTAAGTGTCTAGATGCCAGCTTCCCAGACTGTAACAGAGATTATACCAGATTAAAAGTTTTTGTCTCACCTGTGTGAGAATGATAGATAGGCATTGGTGTCATCTGTTTCACTTCCCCAGCAGTAGCAACACAGTTATCAATGTCTACATTTGTCTTTAAGTTTGTAGAAGTCAAGTAAGGCAAGGGTGTGGGGATTACATTAGCACTTGGATCCATGGGTCTTAGGGACTCGTTTTATTGAATGAATCCATCTGTAAGGTACAGGATCATTTATGACTTTTGATCCAAAGTGACATTATGGAATGGGCATATTAGTATATGTCACAATCTGCTTGTAGCTTGTGGCATACTGTATATTTCAAATGTTTTTATAAATTTTATGTCCAATGAACACAGATTTGTAATTGTTTTTGTTGCGTAACTGCTAATTTTAAGTGAGAAAAAATGTCTAGATTTGCTTTCAGAGGATGTTGTTGTAGGGTTTAACACCATTTTTCAGCACACGATAGGCTATACATGGCGGCCAGTATCAATGGTGGAGGAAGAACCCGGGAAATCCCCGGAAAGAACCACTGACCCTCGAGAAGCTACTGGCAAGCTTTCTCACATACCCACATTGGCCGAATCCGAGACTTAAACACATGCAGACAGGTGAGATGGCAGTGATGCATAAAGGAGAGCGCTTTAGACCACTCGGCTACTCGGGGCCCCTTCAGAGGATGTTATAGGGTACTAAGTACATTCTTTTCGGTAGTTCTAGTAGACAGTCATCAAATCACCTGTGATACTCAGTTTACCTTTATGATGAACTTAACAGGGATGCTGTCACTGAATTATATTTAATTATGCCTGCATTATTGATCTTATCTATCTTTGAGGCAGTTTGGTTGGTTAGCTGCCAAGGTAGTTTTCATTAGGTTATATGTAAAGAATTTCTGTTAACTTCAGTATCATTCATCCCAGTTCTCATGGACATGTAATCAGTCACTTCCTGTGGTACGTGATACTTATTATGGAATTCAACCTGCATTATTGACATTATTTAACTAAGGCAGTTTGGTTAGGCACCTAGGTTGTTTTCAGCAGATAGCCAGTTATGTACACCAGTTATGTTAACTTAAATGTCATTCATCCAGTTTTGGTGATACCTTCATTATCAGTTGAAAGTTACTATCATAAGTTGGTAAAGTGTTCCAAATAACTTTGATTTTGTAGAAAAAGCAATGGTAATAAGACAGTACAAAGTCAGCTAGTTATACTGGTACTGATTGTGTATCAGTTAATATTTTTACTCCATGTGATGGATGGGAATGGAACCCTTCGTGCAGATTTTGTTTCACACTGGTGTTAGAGTGGAACCTCTAAATACCATAAACATGCCACAAGGCCAGCCATTATTATCTTGCTGTTTTCTTTTCATTTGTCCATTACCAGTTTGGTTTCTGCACAATAACATGAGTGGTCAACCCTCTACAGTTTATTGATATCTTGCATGTTTTGAGGAAGAATCTTATCAGTTTAGGAGTTACAAGGTCAAAGGTTAAGAGCACTATGTTAGAAAGAAGAAAAATGGTTTCTGAACAATAATTACAGTTTTCCACCATCTACAGTTGCCAAACTTTTGTGGATAACTTGTACTTGAGATAAGGAAGAACCCGATCATTTTTAGATTCAATGAGCCAAATGTCAAGGAAGAACCCTATCATTTTTAGATTCAATAAGCCAAATGTCAAGCTCACTGTAAATGGAAGAAGAAAAGCTGTTTCTGCACAATATTTTGAATTCTCCACCATCTACAATTTCCCAACTGTGTGGATGGTTTTCACTTTGAATAAGGACAAACCCAATCAGTTTCATAGTCAACGGATCAAAGAATTACATAGTCAGTGGATCAAAGAATTACATAGTCAATGGATCAAAGAATTACATAGTCAGTGGATCAAAGAATTACATAGTCAGTGGATCAAAGAATTACATAGTCAATGGATCAAAGAATTACATAGTCAATGGATCAAAGAATTACATAGTCAACGGATCAAAGAATTACATAGTCAATGGATCAAAGAATTACATAGTCAATGGATCAAAGAATTACATAGTCAGCAGATCAAAGAATTACATAGTCAGTGGATCAAAGAATTACATAGTCAATGGATCAAAGAATTACATAGTCAATGGATCAAAGAATTACATAGTCAACGGATCAAAGAATTACATAGTCAATGGATCAAAGAATTACAGTCAACGGATCAAAGAATTACATAGTCAATGGATCAAAGAATTACATAGTCAACGGATCAAAGAATTACATAGTCAATGGATCAAAGAATTAGTCAACGGATCAAAGAATTACATAGTCTTATATTATTATGCACATTAAGTTTAATTCAAAACCACATACATTGACCAAAGCCACATACAAAAACCACATACATTGACCAAAGCCACATACAAAAACCACATACATTGACTAAAACCGCATACATTGACCAAAGCCACATACATTGACCAAAACCAGATACATTGACAAAAACCACATACATTGACCAAAACCACATACATTGACTAAAACCACATACATTGACCAAAACCGCATACATTGACCAAAGCCACATACATTGACCAAAGCCACATACATTGACCAAAACCACATACATTGACCAAAGCTTGAGGTCATCGAGACCCATTGGTCAGTAATCTCCAGGGTAAAAAAATACCCTGCTGTTGCCTTCCATGAGGACTATTAAACATGGGACAAGTTAATAATGTGCTGTCATAGTACTCTTGTTTGTAATTTTGTATGGTCTAGCATAACTTCATTTCATTAATTTAAGGATCTGTTTCTATTTTATAACAGCAGAAAAACTGTTGATAGAATGCTTGTTGCTGGCTCTCTGTGTGTTTATTTATGAAGTACAATTTTAATATCTTTTGTTCCTCATTTGAGAAGGCTGGTACTGGCCATCTGTATGTCCTCCTTCTCCAAACTAATTCACATATACTTCTTAATCTTTTATCATTAAACTTGCACTGTAATTTTATCTTGGGATGAAGAAATGTTGTGGACCAAAATTGAGTCATTTTGACCTTCTTAAATACATTACCCAACTGCAAGGGATTTATTTTTGTAAGCAAAAATGGATGACTTCCCTCACACCATGACAGTAATATCTTTTGTGACACTGATACTTGATAGAAGGAAAAGAAGAATGCAGCAAGGTGATTAAAATGGAATTTGGTTTGGAATGTGATATAGAAAGCAGGGAATGATGTTAACACATCTGTTGGTACTCATTTGAGACTGGATGGTACTGTTGTTCAAACTTCCCAAAAATATCTTGTTGAATTTTTCTCAGCATAGAAAATGATATTTCTGCATCTGCACTGTTGTGAGAGAATGGCAGACATGCTGGGTGGCTTTTCTAGGTCAATAGATGTCCTACACTCCAGAATGACTAATGTTGATACGGTGTTTGCAGTGTGTGCAAAGAAAGTAAATGCTCCTCCTCATTGCTGAGCTTCGTAAACTCCATCCAGGATCTGCAATTTAATTTTGCTGGGTTTTGCAGATGGCTTATCTTTTCCTAAAGTACAGCTGCGTTTCAATATTTTGTCTTGAAAAAAAGAACCACACCAAAATAATCGTGTTTTATGTTTAATATGTGACATAAAATCTGACTTAAAGAAACATTATATAATAATATATTAATATATAATATTAATAATATCATATATAATAATATATAATTTTGCTTCATACTAAATACAAGTGCTATGTAGGGGTCAGGCAGCTTGGCTAACTGAAGACTGAAATATGCATAAACATTGAGGCCATCAGATTAATTAACTAATCAAATGAATCGGATTATTCCACTTAAGATAATTTACCTATGCAAATTAGCCCAGTGGGCTCTCCCACAGCAGTAGTCAAAGGTCATGACATGGCATCATTAACACTTTTATGGGCCAGTTAAGTCATCAGTGAAACAGTAGTTGTTTATATCAGACTGCCTTGCCTTTGATTTGGTTCTAAGATCATTAGCCATATAAACTGTCTTTCTCAAGGATAGTTTTATGTGGGCTCTAAGATAATTAACCATATAAACTGTCTTTCCCAAGGATAGTTTTATGTGGGCTCTAAGATTGTTGTTGTTGTGCGGTTTAATGCCATTTTTCAGCACACAATAGGCTATGCATGGCAGCCAAAATTAATGGTGGAGGAAGAACCCAGGAAAACCCCGGGAAGAACCACTGACCCACGAGAAGCTACTGGCAAGCTTTCTCACATACCCACATTGGCTGAATCCTAGACTCAAACCCACGCAGACAGAGGTGAGATGGCAGTGATCCGTAACGGAAACCGCTTTCGACCACTCGGCGACTTGGGGCCCCCAACTCTAAGATAATGAGCCATATAAACTGTCTGTCCTAAGGATAGTTTTATCTGGGCTCTAATATAATTAGCCATATAAATTGTCTGTCCCAAGGATAGTGTAACAAAATAGAAACCGAGTGGGTTTTGGATTAAATGAAAAACACAAACACAATGTGTGAAAGGTGGAAATTTATGAAATGAATTAATAAAAAAAATATATATGTTGTATAAATACAATGATTCTCTCATGCTCTCAACATACGATTGATCCAATCACTCTACGCAGAAATTCACAAATTGAAAAAACGAAAATATGATTAACGTAATCTTATGTATAGAAAGTGAGATTCAAATAACCTCATGGACTGCAAATACGTTTTAAATAATATTAAGCAGTGTAAGAGAGATTCACATAATCTCGCGTATGGAATACGATTAAGATTCAAATCTCAAGGAATTCAAATATGTTTCAAATAATATTATGCACTGTAAGTGAGATTCACATAATCTCCTATAATATGCAGTGTAAGTGAGATTCACATCTCCTGGAATACAAATAAGATTCAAAATAATCTCATGTAATTGAAAATGTAATCAGTTGGAACAAGCATATGACTCTTGACACTTGTACAGTTGTATGATTCATAAACTGATGAACCGCTCAGTTTCACAGAATCCTTGAGTTGGCCCACACTTTTATCGGCTGCTCACACCCTTCACGGATCCACCACATGTACAGATAATGGGTTCTGAAAAATCTTTAGATATATGCTAATAAATTAAACTCTAATAGCAACTTGTAATTCAAAGCTCACAACATTTCAAATCTGCATGGTAGTAAATGCATCATTACACGATATGACATTAAAACCTGAATAAGCTTTACATATCAAATAAAATATAAATTTAACACTTAACCCCTATGGCTGGAGAACACAATAGAGAATGTTCACTCCATGACAAGATCCAAAACGACCAGTGTCAGTTAGAAATGGAAACTACCTTAAATCCATAGGAGAGTGAGTGCTAGTCAGGATAAAATACCCATGTATACAGTGCTATTAGTGTCTTTCGCCGCAAGTAATTTTTGACGAGATACATGCTAGTACAGTCGCTTACCTGCAAAAACAATTATTCACCCCAGGTAACATACGCATGTACAGCGAAAAATGGTCAAATTGTTCTAAGGCATAACCAAATGTTTTTGGGCCTTATTTTGTGACAGATAGTTTTATGTGGGCTCTAAGATAATTAGCCATATAAATTGTCTGCCCCAAGGATAGTTTTATGTGGGCTTTAAGATAATTAGCCATATAAACTGTCTGTCCCAAGGAGGGGCCCCAAGTGGCAGAGTGGTCAAAAGCACTCACCATTCCAGATCACTGTCATCTCACCTCTGTCTGCGTGGGTTCGAGTCTCAGGCTCGGCTAATGTGGGTATGTGAGAAAGCCTGTCAGTAGCTTCTCGTGGGTCGGTGGTTCTTCCCGGGGTTTTCCAGGGTTCTTCCTCCACCAGTTATACTGGCCGCCATATATAGCCTAACTTGTGCTGAAAATGGCATTAAACCCTACAACAACAACAACAACAACTGTCCCAAGGATAATTTTATGTGGGCTCTAAGATAATTGGCCATATAAACTGTCTGTCCCAAGGAGAGTTTTATGTGGGCTCTTGGATAATTAGCCATAAAAACTGTCTGTCCCAAGGATAGTTTTATGTGGGCTCTACGATAATTAGCCATATAAACTGTCTGTCCCAAGGATAGTTTATGTGGACTCTAAGATAATTAGCTATATAAACTGTCTGTCCCAAGGATAGTTTTATGTGGGCTCTAAGATAATTAGCCATATAAATTGTCTGTCCCAAGGATAGTTTTATGTGGGCTCTGAGATAATTAGCTATATAAACTGTCTGTCCCAAGGATAGTTTTATGTGGGCTGTAAGATAATTAGCTATATAAACTGTCTGTCCCAAGGATAGTTTATGTGGACTCTAAGATATTTAGCTATATAAACTGTCTGTCCCAAGGACAGTTTATGTGGACTCTAAGCAGGACTGTTTATGGTTTATTCTGTCGACTTCTTTCTGACATGTACTCAGCACCATTATGGTGGTTGAAATTTTTTTCTCTTTTTTTCAACGATCATTTTTTATAATTGTGATTTTCGAAACATGTACTTGTCAGGGGATTTGGGAGACAAAAACTGTGTTTTTTGTATGACATGTCTGTGCATGCAGACTTTCCATTCCAACCCAAAATGCTGAACCTACTCTTGGCACATGTCAAACAGACCCTAAGAAAAAAAACATTTTTGAGAAGAAATGGACAGACTCTTGGACAAAAAGACCCACCACATTGAAAGCCATAGAGGGCAGATGGAGAGTTTTCTGTCAGTGGTACAAGCAGGGAAATTTTACTCTTTCAAAAGCTAATTTATCACAAACTTCCTCTTTTGACCTTTTTATAAGAAGTTACTGTCAATCAAGTCAAGAGCTATCATTCCTCTGAACTGTTCCTTTATCATGAAAGAGCCTCTGTTCTCTGATGGGTTGGATGTGATTGGCCTTCAGTTTGTGGTTTTCATTCCTCTTACTTGCCAAGTTGACAGAATGTACCAATTAAAATAATACTTAAGGTTGTTATATGGTATATTTCATTTGGAAACAGGTTACTTCCCCATAATACCATTGTGACTAGGCAGCCAATAGTAAGGAATATTTTATCCTGATTTAATGAGCAAATCATGTTTCTGTTGGCTTTCTGTGGGAAATGAAATCTGAAAAGATCTTTACTCTATTTTTTGTTGTTGAGGTTTCTGTACAGTTCAACTTCTGTATTGTTGGAGTTAGTATGCAGTGACCATCTGAGATGTGTTGTAATATCTGCTGCATCTTGTTTCCATCTTTCAAATCATCTGTATATTGCCATGATAGGAGTCTTGTATTTCATTGAATTTACTTGCATAAAACAACAAGACTGAGAGTGGGGGTGGGTGGGTTGCAGCTATGATTAGCAGGGTGATCCATAATCAACAGGACCACACATTTAGATCTTACTAAGATTTGCAGGGTGATCCATACAGAACAGGGCCACACATTTAGAACTTGCTAAGATTTGAAGGGTGATCCATACAGAACAGGACCACACATTTAGATCTTACTAAGATTTGCAGGGTGATCCATAAATCAACAGGACCACACATTGAGATCTTACTAAGATTTGCAGGGTGATCCATAATTCAATAGGACCACACATTTAGATCTTACTAAGATTTGCAGGGTGATCCATAATCAACAGGACCACACATTTAGATCTTACTAAGATTTGCAGGGTGGTCCATACACAACAGGACCACACAGTTAGATCTAAGATTTGCAAGGTGATTCATACTCAGCAGAGCTACAGTCAAGTTTAAATTTTACTGAAGACCCGCATAACCAGAGTAAGAACTTTTGATCTGTTGCCCAATCATATTCAGTCCATGGCTTTTCTGACATGTGTCCCTTGTGGAAGGGTATGTAGCTAATGGTCCAGAATAAGGCGTACATAGGGGTGGGTACTGTAAGGCCTCCTTTTGGCCCAGAAATTCATAAACATTCCAAAATGTTGTTGATCTGATAATACCATGACAAAAAGTTTATCAGCATTTGACAAACTTAAAATTGCCATTGATTTTTTAAAAATTATTTCATATGACATCATGGGCACATGCTTATTGGCATTATATTTGACTGTGAAATAGC
Source organism: Sinohyriopsis cumingii (assembly GCA_028554795.2). Classification (NCBI taxonomy): domain Eukaryota; kingdom Metazoa; phylum Mollusca; class Bivalvia; order Unionida; family Unionidae; genus Sinohyriopsis; species Sinohyriopsis cumingii. The sequence continues at coordinate 50,217,089 of CM068835.1, read as the reverse complement.
CAGTGTTTGCTAAAATTGGAGCTATTTTTTAAAACTAAGATGGTTCAGATGCAACAACCAAATTCCATTTTTTTAATACAGAATATGAAAATACATGTGGATAACCGTTTACTAGAATATCATTTTAGTCGTCGCATGTGCACTATGTGGGAAATGAGAACATTTAAGTCTGTTAGTGTTCATTGGTACCTTGCATCTCAATAACGGTCAAGTATTGACTACATCGAAATTGATGTTTCTGTCACAATGACAGGAGTATCATAGGATGAATGTGTGTTGTGCAATAGAACTATTTGAATGTGACCATCTGTCCAGGCTTCATTCAAAAATTCTTAAGATATAAGTCTATTGATCCTCCAGTCTCTGCTGTAGCTCAAATTTTAATATACCTATTAACATGAAAGGTTTGGTACAAGACACAAGTTTATTTGAAACACAGAAATGAGGCAAATTGGAATGAACTTGTGTCTTGCACCTAAAACTAGTTGCTGTAACCTATTTTCTGGATTTGTTAAGCATTGGTAAAAACTAAACTTGTCTGGGCTCTAATTCCAGTACCTTTTGACCCATTAGTACCAAATTCTGATTAAGAATGCATCTTAGAATGAAACCATTAAGCATTCAGAACTGGGTCATTATCACCTATTTTCCCAGATTTTGAAAATCGTGTAAAACTGGTGTATGTACTCAAATTTAACAGCTTTTATCCTATTGCTTTAGGGATGCATTGTAATTGCATCTGCAGATAATGCTGTCATTCATCCAAACTAGGTTGCAGTGACATGCTTTCTGCAGTTGATTAATCAGTTGTAATTATTATTGGTACCATTATTGTTATTATATCTTAGTTCAGTAACAGATCCCCTCCTTTATTTACTTGCACCTGTGAAAAACTTGATATGGTAAACAAGCTGGAGAAAATTCCCCTACACAATTATCAGAGTACTGCCATTTCACAGTGATAAAATGCCAAAATAATCAATTGCAAATTTGTAAACGTCTGTTGATAAGATCTCTGACATTGTACAATACAAACAGAAAATGAATGATTCATATCTGCACCTGTATTCTTTAAATCTCATTAGTCTCAGGTAATGATCACTAGTATTTCTTCCAGGCAACTTTACCATTTAATATAGAATTATTATTTCAGCTATTTCTGTGTCTTCTGTTGAATTTCCCATTTAATCAGATGCCTCATGTACACATGTTGTAAAGTTGCTAGTTTTGTAAAATGTTCAGACTCATTAATTTCAAATGGTATATTTGTGTTTGCATTGATGCTACAAGAATCCATGTTTTTAAATTGATTAATTGCTCGCGGGTGAACATCTTTGTACTCATCAGTGTTGATGAGATATTTTGCAGAGAGAAGATGGATTTAAGGTGCATTAGGGTTGACTAATTGAATTTGTCACTCACACCTTGTCACTACTCACTGTATAGTAAATATACTGATTTTATGCAAAATAATTTATTTTGAGGTTTTCAATCCTTGCATTTGTCTTTTTGTGACTAAACTTCAAATCCTGTGCTTTCTTCTCACTTGTTGAACCATGTTTTAAGCCCCGTTACAGAACAGGTTCATCAAGTTAGACATTTTACAAGAAGCTTTCAACCTGCCTGGATGATAATTTTTTTCTTAAGTCCATACACTGTATAAATATTTATCTTTGTGCTTTGAATTTTTTGCATCTTTTGATTCAAGAGAAAGTATGAAGATTAACTAGTTTGCCAAAATTTTTTTGCTTGCATTTTATTTTGGCATGAAATCCTGACATAAAAGTGATAAATAATTCCATGGAACATACCTGTTGCACTTGCTGCAACTTTCAAAGATTATTCTCTTGAAATGATTTAGCAAGCACTTAAACTAAGAGAAAAGACAAGAAAACAGCAGGTAATTTCCTGAAGGAGTCTATTCTTTTTTTGCATGTCAGGATTTTGTAGAGGCATATCATTTTACGGGTTAGTGAAACCCTTTTAAATACCATCTGTATTCACTTATAAAATGATTACAACTGCAGAGACCCAGATCTGGCATCCCATAATGTACTGGCAGATCTGGGTCTGTGCAGTTTGTTAGGAGTAGTCGGTAGAACAAACAGCATAGATCCTGGTTTGCATGTGCATTATGCTACAGCAGATCAGGATCTTTCTTTGGTGTTTGCCATTTGACTCAACTTAGATATATACAGTATTGTTTGATTTCACAGAATGCCACCCAAATCTCCCCCCCCCCCATACAGCAAATGGTACATCTTAAACAAATTCATTTAACACTGTCACAAGTTAATCAAAAGAATTGTAGTTAACATAACCAACTGCACACTGCAGACCCAGATCTGTTGTTGCATAATGAACTGGTAGATCTGAGTCAGTGCAGTTTGTTATGAGTAATAAGGAGAACAAGCAACATTGACCCTGATCTGGTGCATTATGTGATGGCAGGTCAGAGTCTGTGCTGTTTGCAGTAGACTTAACTTTTAAGCTAGTAAAAAAAGGAAGTTAAAGGCCTTTTGATAAGCTTGTCCAAGAGAAAACGTTGAAGCAGCAGAAAGCCATTGAGTTAGTGTATTGGCGTTCATTCAAGAATAATCAGTAGTTTTACAGCAACAAGATTAAAGCAGAATATTGCATAAATGAGAGTGAAACTCATATTCTTATTAAAATGGAATCATTATAAATTAGCTTCATTAACTTTTGGCAATTCCAATATATTTGACAGTATATTACGTTATAGGTTGTTTTTTTAAAGGTAATTTGGATTGAGGCCTGGACTGTGTTCAGAAATAATATAGACATGGGAACAAAATTTGCATGAGTAAATTTGCATAGATTGGGAATTCTATATCAATTTTAAATATTTCTCATTAGAAAATGAGCTTATTGGCTCGTGTAGACTCTAAAATACCCTATTCAGCACAAAAAAATCATGCATAGCTGATTGGAAATATTTGTTAAGTCTACACGTTTAAAAGTATTTAGTTTATGGTACTGTGCTGAACTTACACAAATTTAATGCAGTTGATCTTTTGTTGTATTTTGAGAAAAAGAGAACTTCTCAGACCTTGTACTCACTTTGACTTACTGTGTTGCAATAGTTTTTCTTTCCAGCATATCTTTCCTGTTTCTTCAGTGTAGGTTATTATTTTGAGTAGAATGGCTTTATCTTTTTTTTTCAAGAATATATGCCAACTAACTATAGTCATCACAACAGTGATGATTAAAAAACAAATAGATAAACAATTAGAAACGAATAGATAAACTTCAATTTTACCTATTTGAAAAGAATAAACTTAGAGTTTTACTCCTGTTCTTATATCTTAAAAGATTCAGAAGTGGGCAGAAATATTATCTGGTTGGGCGGTCTGTTGATTAATATATGTGAAGTAGGAAATTTCCTCCAGGATGCAATCAACTGGAGAGATCTTATGCTTCATCATCAGTTGTGAGGAAATTCTCATGATGTTGACACTGTTGCCAAGCAACATGTCAGAATGATAGTTATAGCATGAATGATATAATTTGTGGGCTCATTTACTTTTCATGAATGTCATTATTTGCAGTAATAGTGACATTTTCAGTATTTGATGCCCTGTGACAAGGCAGATGTTAATCTTTTCATAATAAATTTGTCTTGTCTGTAACTTCATAGGAACCATCCAACCCAGAAGTAATCTGTACCTTTGTAGAAAGGAAATTTGTAATGTATCAGAGTCCAATACCGGAAGTTACCTAACTTCATTTAAATTGCGACTTGTTTTGATGAAACAGTTTGTACATTTCTTTTTCCAGGCCCCAAAGAAAAGGAGGAAAAGAGGAAACAAAGAAGTGACAGACAGTTTTGACAGACTTGTCAACCAGTACAAGCAAAAATTATTGTCTGCAAGCAGTAAGACAGGTGGCAAGAAGTGGTTTGATGTGTGAGATAGGAACATCATCAGGTGGGGGCATTTGAGCAATATTGTCAGAGCTTGTGGTAGAGTTTTTGAAACTTAAAGTGTTTATGAATACAGGTTTTACCAGCTGGAGTCCAGGATATAAATATCAAGTGCTAGTAATAAAAGATTCAACTTTGAAAACCAAGAGTTTTGGAAGCAGGGAATATTTATTTGTGATATCTCTAAGCAGTCAATTCAAGTTTGCATCAATAAAGGCATTGAAGGAACAATAAATTAAATTAAATTGAAAGTTTTTAGAATTTTCAGATTTTTGTGTTCGTCTATTTTTCAGATCTCTGAGGTTTAGTTAATTAATGCATCATATGTGTTCAAGTTTGACAGAAATTGCAGTATGCATTGATGAATTAATGAGTTGCAGATTCCATCCAGCTGTTAGCTGTTTCTTGCATATCAGAAATTCCACACTCTACTGATCACAGTTATCAAGTTCTGTGTGAAACATTTTGTTAGGATATGGTCAGTTTTATAGCGTAATGTTACACCTATATCACCTAGTCCAAGTTACCTCTCAGCTTTTCCACCTCATGTTAGATATTTCTACAGTTATGATGTATTAAGTAAGAGCGCATCCCCTATTAAAAAAACATGGAATTTGCCAAAACCTTACATTATCACAAGGTTCCCACACTATCAGGAAAAAGTTGGGAGAAATGATTATATTTTTCCCAACCGTGAAAAGTCCTTGAATTTTGCAAATTTTGAAATGCTGACGAAAGTCGCAAGAAACCAGGGAATTTTTCTCCAAAACTACGTAATTGAGTCATAACTGAACTGCTCATGAGTTAATTTATCGAGTTCTAACCAGAATATTAGTAGGTTGCAGTATGGATCAGTTGGGTGCTTGCCATAAATATATTTGTTGAGACAATCCAAATGCTCAGTGGATTTGATTTTTTTAGTAGACTGTTTGTTTCACAGACAGCTCGATATCAGTATCTTTTTTTTATATGGACGGTATGAAAACCAGTCTAGCATCACAAGAGGCCAACACGGTGGCCTTAAAGCATATCCGCTTTGCAGATGGGCCAGCAAACTTAAACGTTGTTAAATCGACTTATACCTCCATGAAATCAATATGAAAATTATTTATTTTCTCAGAAATTGCGAGTATTAAAATCATTATGTCTTTAATCTGCTGAAAGACGATAAAACTGTTGTGGACATTTGAGCTGGTACTAGTGATTTCGATTGCTAGTTGCACGAGCTCATAGAATATCACAGCCATCATTTTCAAATATTGTACAAAAAATATTAAATGAAAGTCGTATACTGGTTGTAATAAAAATACAGAAATGAAAGAGCACAAAATTCTCTATATTTATTCTGAGACCAACTAATGGAGTTTTGTTGTATCACGTGACTACCAAGGTTGACACATCCTTTCTCAGGCAGGGAGCATACAAAGCAGGGAACCAGACTACTCTGCTTGATGAAACAGACTGGCAAAGTTTCTTGTAGTTGTTCTCGAAATAAATATGTTGAGAATTATATGTTCTTTCTGGTTTTACAAAAGGTATCGGACTTTCATTTAATATAATTGAAATTTTTGTACAACAACATTAAAAAGGAGTTTGTTGTTGATATCGCGTGACTATCTGACTTCCAGTATTGTTGTTTGAGATTTGTGAAGTTATGTGACTACTAACGCAAATGGTGAGTACCAGGTCAGGTTTCATCTGTGCCAAGTTTTGTCTAGTCTATCAGTGGATTAAAGACATAACAATTATAATACTTGCCATTTTTGAGAAAATAAATAATTTTCCTATCGATTTCATGCAGATATAAGTTGATATAACATAGTTTAAATTTGCTAGGCCTGCTGGTAAGCTATCTTACGGGAGCAACAGAGTCCAAATTTTTATATGTAATTGCTCTGAACCCACACCATCCTAAATGTCCAAATGTGAAAAATGGGGTTGGAATATTCGGAGGAAATGTGGATTAGAAAAATTTTGAATCTTTGAGCGGAACTTTGGCGTGAAACTATTATACAGTGACATGTAGCTTGAAACATTGGTTTCAAATCTTAAATAGAACGCAGGAGAAATGGGAAATTGTTGTCCCATTTATTCTATATTAAGAAACAATAAGAGCCCATGTATCAATACAAATTTGGGGACTGATTTATTGAACTGCAAGAAGACAAGTTGATTTTACAGAAAATTCAGTCCTTGTTTGTACAGCAATATATAATTTTGAAGGTCTTTGTCAAAATTTAAATCAACCCTTTTGTAAATGTCCTTAAATGATGGAATTTTTAACCAAATCATCTTAAGAAGTTTAGGTCGGTTGAAAAATCTTGTTTGAGATTTTATTGACATGCATAAATTCAGGATTAAACTTTTTTCATTACAAGATAAGATTCTAATGCTTTGCATTTATTGGGGTTTTTTCATACTGTGATAGGAAATGTTTACTTTGTATAACATGCACATATATTGCTCCAGACTTCTTTAGAAAAAAAGGTTTGAAAGGAAACAAAATAATTTATGCTCATTATGTTGTTTCCACGTAGCAACATAATGGAGGTCAGCAAAGCAAAATTAGAATTTGTATTCTGTACATTGAAATGGCTTTAAATGCCAATTTATAGGAACATAGATTTGTTTTGTGTGACTCATTTTGTGGTTTTGTACATGATCATCTTTTCTGACATTTATGTTTTGGAGTCTTGAAAGAGAAACATCTTCAGATTTGGAAAATGCATGTTTTATGATCCAAAATGTTCTTTAATTGTATTCGTTAATGGTCATATGTTAACCTTGAACAAATTAATTTCATCTGGAAAAAACCTGGAAAAGACATGTAAATTTATATTTAAAAAAGAGTGGGAACCATGTTATCAGCATAGGGTTGCTGCTTTACATAAGGGCATGCATAATTAGGCAATCTCGTATCAAACCCCACCTGCCTGAAATTGACATAACATAGCTTCTCATTCATAACAGGTAAAACCTATTTCACCTGGTCATTACAGGAGTCAAAATTAGTATTTACAAACTTGACTCGGTATTACACATTTTTCACATTGCTTGGTCGTGTTATCCCAAATCTTGTGCCCTTCACATTGTTTTGTTTTTTACAGTAAAGGTTAAATAGTCGTATGATACAAACAACCTATGTGGGAAAAGACCAATAATAATGTGATTGTATTTTATTACATGGGTTGTGAGATGTGGTGATCTCAGACATGATTTTTCTCCATTTTAAAGCGGAATTCCGCTTTTCTTCCCACTTGAATCAGATTTTTCTTGATATAGTCCGTTTTTATATCATCTCCGATCCAGTTTTTAAAAAATGGTCTTTCCGGTCCCATTCCACAACGACCCTTATTTATTCCATATATTAGTTAGCACATGATTCTTGTAAAGAGTATTCTGATTGGTCAAAGGTTTAAATTCATCCAGTGAATCTTCATGTAATGGAAACTGATGGCAATGGAAAGTAGAAGCATGCTTGCAAAACATGGTGTCCTGAGTTGTTGAGAGAGAGCATGACATGAAAAGTTTAGATAAAGATCTATAAAAAAAACATATGGAAATAGGAATGACTGGAATGAAAAGTTGACGGAAATTTAATTGGTCAGGTTTTAAGAAAACTGAATGCTAGAGGACTGGCATTTTATGACCTCGGCAAGAAAGATCTGAATTATGGTAATCATGGTTGGAAGAGTTTGGAACTTCACCTACAAAAGAAGCTGCACACGGAAAAATTGAAGCTCAGAAGGCACTGTTAGAAGTGCAGTTAATTACTATAAGAAGAAAGATTTCTTGCATGAGAGAACAGATGTAGCACTCTGTCAGAATATGCGCACTGCATGTCGCCAATACAAGCACCAGCTTAAAAGGGAAAGGGCACTTATTGAGAAGGAAAAGAAACCATTGCACATTGAACCAAAAAAGTTAGTGATGACAAAAAGGAAGGCCAAAGAAATCTTGGCCAAAGTCGCAAAAAGAGCTCAACTGGCATATCAACAGGTTGTGTCCATTGGAGACAAAGACAAGTGAATGTATGGGATTATTTGTATATAGTTGATGTACTTGGGTCTTTATTTTACAGATTTGTTATGAAATGAGCGAAGTATAGTATATTTGGTGCAAAAATTTACAAATTATTGTGACTTAATTACGATGTGAACACTGACATGCACATGAAATAACTTCAGCATCAATAGAAATGGAGAACAAATTCATGTGACTATAAATATTGTGAAATTATTGAAGTAAAGTTGAACATTTTTGGTAAGTTTATTAGTTTTTCAAATGTTTATTTTTGTTTTATGATGATAAGTTGTACCAGGAGCAGTTTTTTATGAGTGTAAAATGTGTTTTTGGACCCCCCAGGTCAGGGTGATGCCCATCGATAAACCCATTGGGGGACGACCCCCAAACCCCCTTAAAATTTTTTTAGCTTTTTTTATGGAAGACCAAAATCATGTCTGTGATCATCTAATTGCAATGTAGAATCGGTATATGAGTATAGTCTATGTCTGCTTTTTACCGCTACAAATGTTTTTAATTGTTATGTCTGAAAAGATAAATAGTCTTATAAATTTCAGGAAGTAGAGTTTGTCGTAAAGTTGCATAATTGAGCTAGCTCATGGGTAAAAACAACTATCCCGTGTCATTAAAGCCGCTATAATATGGTTTTGGTGAATTCCATGTTTTCAGTAGGGGATAAACTCTCACTTCCCACCCCAGCATATTTGTCCACAATGGGAAAGGTCAAAAGAAACTTGGGCAATACATCACCTGTTGCTTGTTTTCACTGTGCGACATACAAATGGTAACCATGACAGTTTCATTAGTCAAAAAAAGATGTGCATTTCCTATTGCACTGGTTTTAAATTAGAGTATGTAGGTAGGGATTTCTTTATACAAAAGAGATATACGTTGATTAGTATATCTAATGTACTAAATGAATGTTATTAAATTGGAATACCAGTATATGAGGACGATTTGTTTAAAATGACTTTCCCAGTGCAACCACTTTGTGAATTTGTACATACACTAATTTTAAGAAAATAAATATGTGAAAACATCCAGTTTTATTTCATTATGTGTGAAGAGGACAAATATAATTTTCACAAGTGATTCCCAGTACTGAATTTCTATGCATCATAAAATTTCCAGCAAATAATCAGTGGAAGAAAACAAATTTGATAACGCTCATGACAGATAAACAAATGGTCATGTATGATGTTCAAGGAATATTACAATTTATACAAACAGCATTTGGGGCCCCGAGTGGCCGAGTGGTCTAAAGCGCTCTCCATTACGGATCACTGCCATCTCGCCTCTGTCTGTGCAGGTTCGAGTCTCAGATCCAGCCAATGTGGGCATGTGAGAAAGCTTGCCAGTAGCTTCTCGTGGGTCAGTGGTTCTTTCCGAGGTTTTCCTGGGTTCTTCCTCCACCATTAATACTGGCCGCCATGTATAGCCTATCGTGTGCTGAAAAATGGCGTTAAACCCCACAACAACAACAACAACAACAAACTGCATTTTAATATATCATTAACTGCTGATGTATCGTATATTGTTGCTTCATATCGAATAAAACTGCTGGGTATGGGTCAAACAACTTGCTAATTGAAAGGTAAAATATGTATAAAAGTGCAAGGCAATCAGACTATTAAATTTGTTTACAAACAATAATTTGTACACAACATTTGCAATATTACAGTTGGATATTACAAATTATAAGATTTTTTTTTAAAAAAACCAACCCCACCCAACCCTAGAAAACAGAAAATGTGTCTATATATGCTGTTCAAAGAATATTAAAACATACAAATTGCAATTTAATATATCGTTAAATATGTGTCATATATAATGTTGCTTCATATCAAATACAAGTGCTGTCTATGGGTCAGGCAACTAAAGACTAAAATATGTCTTAATGTCATGGCCATCAAACTTATTAATTTCTGTACAAACACTTGCAATATTGCAATTTGATATCAAATGACAAAAATATGGACAATCTGATGAACCATTTTATAAAATCATTTTTGTGCAAGATTTCAGTTGCTCACATAATGGAGCATATGCTGTATGATGACATTGTCATAAAACCATGATACAATGGACAATACAAATTCATGAGCATGAACTTTGACATACACCTGCTGTCATCTTATTTAAAAGTGAAAGATTCTGATTTAATTTCATGATTGATAGCGTCAAGTCAGTTAAATAAGTTGTAATAAAGGTATTATCAAAACTATGATTTATATAAAGACTTGAAATTAAAAAAGGCAGTGATCATAAATTTATTTGTTCTTTTTACAAGAAGCAACAAAGATTCAAATATAGTTGACAGTCCAGACCTACCCAGGTAACAGACTTGTTATATACTAAAGGAATGGCAGATGTAGCCAAGTTAAATAATTTAAACTAGAACGAATATTTTTTTCCCAACCATTCAAGTTGCATATACATGTACTTTGAAAGAGTATCACAGCAGTCGAGTGTGTAAGATGTCAGCCTTTTAGCCTCAAGATGAATATTTACATGCAAGAAAGCTTGCCAGTAGGTCCTACACCTCAAATACTGGCTGTCATGTATAGCCAGTAAAGATGCATAAACACCATAAAGATGAAAAATTATAAATTGTATTTGGCTTGGTTTTCTTGCTATCATAAATGATGCATGTTGAAATGGAGATGAAACATGAGTCATTAACCATTGTAAAATCTTTGCCCTGCATGAAAGAATCCTCTGTTTTATTAGGCATCAGAAATTTAAGAATAACTGAAGGTGTCAATGAAGATTTTGTCATGTGATTATCCAAGGCAGTGTTGTACTTGATGAAACAATTGATCTTTTGCTATTTACACCAGTAGAAACTGGATATCCAGGTTTACCACATAGTATTTTAGCCTTGTCATTACATAGTAACAATGCCCACATCTCTGTCTCCTTTATACCAAAGACTGGAATTAAAAATTAGATGTGAAATTCAATGCGGCTTTTGCACGTAGATTGTGTGGAGCAAATTGTAAATACACCAGATTATTTGAGGGTAGAAGAGTCCCTTTTGGGCAAGCTTTGACTGCATTATCATTCGTCTCATGTAAGGAAATTAATTCAGACAAATGGGCCATTCTGTGTCTTTATTCATCTGCAGCAATGTTTTCTACAACTCCAGAAAGAACTTGAAAAAATATGTCAAACGTGTTACTTGGCCTTCCAGGATTTAACACAAGGACCTCTGGAATAAGATTCACATCACCCAAACATATTAACTGTAACCACTCTTGAAGTTACAGGATGAGATGCAACTGTTGTATTTAACGTCAGTTATATTTATATAAGTTGAGCTACAGATGGTAGGAAGGATGTCACATTTTTCACTCTTTAAACATTCATCTCTCAGTACTTGTGTGAAATTCTTTTAACTCTGGCATGGTTATCTGAAGGAATTGTGCACCCTGCATTAGAATACCTGCTTCTGTCCTGTGTTCTTCAGCAATCCTTATACAAACTGTTGATAAACTTTAACCACCAGATGCTGAAAAAGTAATAACACTCATTGTTGGTTTGGAGAGGTCTCTCCACATGAACAAATTCATCAAACAAAAATGGCTTAAGTTCACCAGCTTCTGATACAGCAAGATCAAGCTTCTGATACAGCAAGATCAAGCTTCTTATACAGCAAGATCAAGCTTCTGATGTTTTTCCTTTACACCAAAAAGGTATCTTCTTCTGTGTTGAAGAGTTGCATCATTTGTAACAGTTTGAACAGGATGGTCCATTTCCTGATTTTTCTGAACAGTTTTATTTTGCATAGTAAAGTGATTCTTATATACCAGCAAGCAGTCTGCTAGTTGGTTTTTATGACCCTGCTTTCTGTCAGATGCAGAACTGTTAACCACAGGTTTTAAAAGAAGTGAGTATAAAGCCAGACCATGACTGTCCAGTTCTTTTGCAGGTAACTGCCCAGCTTTCATTCTCTTACCTTTAAAGATTTTATATCCCTCATAATCATCAAAACTTGAATGTACTGGCAAAGCACTGTGCTTCCTCATTGTTGATCCATTTATTGTTGATTTCTCATTGTTGATCCTAATTGTTGATTCATTTATTGTTGATTCCTCATTGTTGATTCATTTATTGTTGATTCCTCATTGTTGATTCATTTATTGTTGATTCCTCATTGTTGATCCTTATTTATTGTTGATTCCTTATTGTTGATCCTCATTGTTGATTCATTTATTGTTGATTCCTCATTGTTGATCCTCATTTATTGTTGATTCCTTATTGTTGTTCCTCATTGTTGATCCTCATTGTTGATTCATTTATTGTTGATTCATTTACTGTTGATCCTCATTGTTGATTCCTCATTGTGATTCATTTATTGTAGTAATGTGATTGGTAATGTACCATAAAGCATTGCAGAGGGCCTACAAATATATAATTAAATTTTAAAATTGGTAATCAAGGTCTGCCTAGATAAAGCCCCAGTAAGTGCATTCAGGTAACAAGTTACCATTACTTGAACATCCTACTGCACCATCAGATGAGTGGAAGTAACTACATACAAAATAAGTTATAATTACCTGAACAGACTACTTGACTGTCAGATGTGTGGAAGTAACTACATACAAAATAAGTTATAATTACCTGAACAGACTACTTGACTGTCAGTTTTATGGAAGTGCCCTGTGCTTATTTGAAGACTATATAAATTTAAAGTTTAACAGTTGGATATATTACTCTTATTATTAAGTAGTGGGTCGGTGGTTCTTTTTGGGGTTTTCCCGGGTTCTTCCTCCACCATTAATACTGGCCGCCATGTATAGCCTATCTTGTGCTGAAATATGGCGTTAAACCCTATAACAACAACAACAACAAATTATTATTAAGTAACAACACTCAACTACAAATCTGTCTGTATTCTATCTTTACTAATGGCACAGATATTCCTTTCAGTGATTCCTCTTAATGCATAGCTATTACATGGATCTAGTGCACTATGGTAAATTTAATATTCAGTGTCAACAAAAAAGAATAATATTGCAAAACACTCAGTAAGTGCTAAAATAATTAATTGCAAGATTTAAGTCTATTAAGAAGGAGTTTATGAGATTAAAATGTTGATTTAAAAACGAACAAACCTATAGAAAGTTGTCAGCATTAAAAAATATACTTGAGAGAAAGTCTGTATAAACATCAATGTTTATTATTTTGATGTAAACTAAATACAATGTCGAGATGCAATTAAATCAATATTGCTAAAAAATATGTTAAACAATCCAAATATTACATGTCAAATAAGGAAGATAATTACCAGCTAACTGAAGAAAGCAAAGGGTTTATACATTCATGCTATAGTGGCATGGTAGTAGCAAAATAAAATTTCTCAAAGCAAAATAAAATGACGCTTTTACATATTAATATGTTAAAAGTGCATATTTAATGCAGCAGCCAAGGATTTGTACATTAAAGAGTTTATACGTTCATGCTAAACTGATAAAGAAATAGCATAAATATTTTATTATCAGAATTGCAAGGTAAAAGTTCGTCCAGTTTAACAATATGTTCTACATCTTTCTATTTCATATATCTGAATTAGTGAATATTTAATTAAAATATATTTTATTACTTCATAATGTTGACAGCTGGATAATCCCATCCATCTGCCATTAATATTTCAAATGCATTTACAACCTTTGATGCTGCTTGGTCATCTGTGTTTGCTGGCATTTTCTCATCTGGTCAGTCTGCGGCATTTTCTCAGATGGTCAGTCAACGGTATTTTCTTCCAAAGCTGTACATGTAAACTTGATACTTTTAATGCTACATTTAAGGGTAATATCACAACCAACAACTTTTCATTCATTTCCAGTCCGTCCAATGATGATACCACCTTGGTTTTACAGATTCCTGCATGGAATAACCTGTCTGTAGGTTGCCATGGTACTCTATGACAATGTCTGCAATAACTTTATGATTGGATATTATAGTTACAAGAGTTTTCTTATTCATGTGCTGACTTTTGTCAAATTTTTACGTCAGCACAGTCATAGGTAAAGTATCCATGCTGCCGATCAGAAGAAAAATCATGCAGATGCTTTAGACTAATCAGATAATATTTCAAGCACTGCAAAGTACTGGACAAAACCAGCTCAATGAAATGCACAAAACAATTTCATCCATGTGATTTTTGAAAATCTGTGGGGGCGAAAAAAGTGTTAGGGTCAGCAGTGAAAAACGGGGAGGGTTGTCTGATCAGCAACACACATTTTGGGGGTGGGGGTGGGGATTTATGTTTTACTGTGTAACTGTGGTGTAATAAATGCATCACTTTCTTGGTGGCGTCAACAGTATAGTTTTGTGTCAGACAATTTGCCTGTGATATGCTGGTTTACAATACATTAGTGGATATACAAATATGAAATGCTGGGTCCAATAGAACACATATTTTAGCTCACCTGGCACGTGTCTATGGTACTGTCTTCTGTCCATTGTGCCTCATGAGTTGTTGGAGCATTTGTCAACTGTTGCTTTTTGAGTACTCTAGGGGTCTTTATTCTTTTATGATCAGATTTTTACCTGAAATTGGTATGTGAACCTACATTGTCCGGTGTGTTCATTTATTAACAACGTCCATGCATATTAATTAGGTGATCTTGCATGTGATAGATTGAGCTTGTAAAGACTCTAGAGGCCATATTTCTGGTGAGAATTTGATCAAATGTTTGAATGTTTTCATGTATGATAAAGATCTTTCATTTATGAGCAACCTTCTTGCATATTAATGAGGTGATCTTACGTCTGATAGGTTGAGCATGTGAACAGTCCAGAAGTCACATTTCTGATCAGATTTTGATTGGATGTGGTATGTAAGCTACTATCAGCAAAATCTCAGACGAGTCTGATTATGAACAATATCCACACATTTATTAGGAGATCTTCCATTGGCCTGAGCTTTTGAACACTCTAGAAATCATACTTCTACGGGTAATCAGAATTTGACCGGATTTGTTATGTAACCTGATCTCACCAAACTCTTGGGTGAGTTCGACTATAAGTGAGGTGATCTTGCATCTGATTGTTTGAGCTAGTGAACAGAGTCCATATTTTTTTATCAGAATGCGATCAGGCATATATCATCAAGACTTTGATGAGTTCAGTTATTAGTTACATCGTGGTCTCTCGTCATCGTATACAGCCTGTTTGGATGAAGACTATCAGGCTCTTCTCAAGGCTTATGAAGCATCTGGAGACCCAGGCATAACAGATCACCCGATTGATTCCCTGGACACTGCCAGGCACACTCGCTGGGAGGAAACTATAGGATCACTCAACTTTACACGCTCCAGCCAGAAATGTTGGAACTTGATTCAAAGACTTGACACTGCTCAGCATCCACCAGTTCAAGTTCACCCTGTTGTCGAACCGAATGGTGTAACTAGCCACTTATTACAGATGGCAAAAGTACCCCTGGAAAAGCAGCACCAACGTCAAGTATGAGATGAGTGGATACAATACTGCCGTCAGATGTCAGATGAACTAGATCAAAATACTCCAGAGGTATTTGCAACCACAGAACTTGAAATGGTGCTATACAGCATCAAATCAGGCAAAGTGGCAGGATCTGACAACATCCTGCCTGAGTTCCTGAAGCATTTTGGCCCGAAGGTAAATGAATGGCTCACCACTTTTTACATCTGGGTTGTTAGGGAAAAGTTCATGCCGACTCTGTGACACCAGGCAAAGATTATTGCGATCCCAAAGTCTGTTTTAAGGTACTGGAGCACCTGATTCTCCAAAGAATTGGTCGAGACTTTGAAAATATCATAACTGTTGAGAAGGCAGGCTTCAGGCATGGTCATAGCACTTGCGATCAAGTCATTGCCCTGACTTCATTTGTTGAAAATGGTTCTCAGAGGAACCTTAAAACTGGAGTTGTTTTCCTTGATCTACCAGCGGCATATCACAGGGTCTGGCAAGCAGGGCTGTTGTTGAAAATATCCAGATTATTACCATGCTGGATAGTTGAGACTATCAAACCGTTCCTTTGTGACAGGCATGTCAGAGTGCACATCAGAGAGAGCTGCAGCTCGTGGAGGCGTCAGACTAACAGACTTCCGCAAGGGTCTGTTCTTTTACCAAGTTTATTCAGTGTATATATCAATGACTTACCTGTAAGACATTCATGCAAGTTCATGTATGCAGATGACATTGCTCTCAGGACTCAGAGTCGCTCATTTACTGAGCTTGAGGAACTGAACAAGAAGCTGTTCTTGTTATATATGACCGACTTCTTCAAGAAATGGACTCTACAGCTAGGCACAACAAAGACTCCAGCGTCTTCCACCTTAATAATGCAAATGTTAACCATGAGTTTTGCATCCTCCTCAATGGGCAGCAAATAAAACATGACTCGACACCAACATACCTTGGTGTGACTCTGGACAGATTACTGACATTTTACAGCCACATGAAGAAAACTGCAGCAAAACTTAGCACTCGAAACAATCTACTCCGCAAACTGACTGGCTCAACCTGGGAAGCTAGTGCTCAGACAATTAAGACATCAGCACTGGCCCTCTTTTAATCAACAGCCGAGTATTGTGCTCCTGTCTGAGCTCAGTCATCCCGCACCAGGTTAACTGATATCCAGCTCAACACAACAATGCGCATGATATCTGAAACACTAAGTCCTACTCCTTCACTGTGGCAGCTTGTACTCGGCAACATTCCTTCTCCACATCTGCGTTGCCAGGAAGCAGTCACAAAAGTGTTGGCTAAGGTCTACGCCAGTGAGGGACTTCCATTGTACATGGACATCACCTCACATCCAGCATTCCACTTGACTTCGAGACGCCCAGTCTGGTTAGGTTCGTTGCTGGAGGATATGACAGCTATTTCGGCATGGGGTGTCCAATGGTCTTCCACAGATGTTGTAAACGATTCTCTTGTACCTGAGCCATCTTTCTGCCTTCCTGGCTTCAACCTTTCAATGTCATCTGTGGACCACGCTGAACCGCTTTCGAACAAGACAGGGTCGTTGTGCAGTCAGTCTTGTCCCATCGGACCAGGCCACTGACTCTTCCTGCTGCTGTGGAGCTCTGCAGACCATGTCACACATTGTCCTCTAACAAAGTTCCTCCGTGAACTGCAGGTTCTGCACCTTGCTGATGATGACACCGTTAAATGGCTAATATATATATTAGTGACATCCACATATTTTTATGAGCAGCTCTTACATCAGATTAGCATAGCTTGTAAATAGTATATAGGCCACATTAGCTTAGTTTGTAGATATTCTAGAAGCCATATTAGCATAGTTTGTAAATACTCTAGAAGCCATATTTGCATAGCTTGTAAATATTCTATAGACCACATTAGCATAGCTTGTAAATAACTAGAGGCCATATTAGCATAGTTTGTAAATACTCTAGAAGCCATATTTGTATAGCTTATAAATATTCAATAGGCTACATTATCATAGCTTGTAAATACTCCAGAGGCCATATTAGCATAGTTTGTAAATACTCTAGAAGCCATATTAGAATAGCTTGTGAATATTCAATAGGCCACATTAGCATAGCTTGTAAATACTCCAGAGGCCATATTAGCATAGTTTGTAAATACTCTTGAAGCCATATTAGAATAGCTTGTGAATATTCTATAGGCCACATTAGCATAGCTTGTAAATACTCTAGAGGCCATGTTAGCATAGTTTGTAAATACTCTAGAAGCCATATTTGTATAGCTTGTAAATACTCAAGAGGCAGTATTTGCATTGCTTGTAAATACTCGAGGCCATTTAGCATAGCTTGTAAATACTCTAGAAGCCATACTTGTACAGCCTGTAAATACTCTAGAGGCCACATTAGCATAGCCTTTTAAATACTCTAGAAGCCATATTTCCATAGCTTGTAAATACTCAAGAGGCTGTGTTGTATAAATAACTTGGCTATTTTATGTTAAGAAAGTGATCCTTTACATATGGTCTTCAAAAGCAGATACATTACACCAGCAGTTATAGACAATGTTGCAACTCTATGCTCCATATTTTTCTTTGTCCTCTATACTTTCTACACATATGTAAATTTCAATTCACAAGCTGACATATCTCAGCTTCTCAGGCGAGCAATACTTGACATACTTGGGCCCATGGTTCTTTTTTTTTTTCTTGGGGGGGGGGGGTACAGCTCAAAGAAATGATTGAGAATGTATTAATCTGCATGAACTCTATTACTAGACACTATTAAATAGAGTCTTGTACGTTTACACAAGCAATAATGATTAGACATATTATGTACTTGTATTCAACATTGTTAGTGATAGATTATGCAGTTCTCAGATTTATCAGTCTGATATCCTATGCATTTCTCAGAGTCATCATTGTGTGTGATTGGCTATGCATTTCTCAGTCATCATTGTCAGTGATAGGCTATGTAGTTCTAAGAGTTATCACTGACAGTGATAGGTTTTGCTGCTCAGATTCATCATTGTCAGTGATATACTTTGCAGGTTAGATTCATCATTGTCAGTGATATGCTTTGCAGTGCATATTCATCATTGTCAGTGATATGATTTGGAGTTTAGATTCATCATTGTCAGTGATATGCTTTGAAGTTTAGATTCATCGTTGTCATTGACAGACTATGCACTTCTCTGATTTGTCATTATCATTGATAGGCTTTGCAGCTCAGATTCACCACTGTCAGTTTTATGCTTTGAAGCTGAGTCATTCTTATTAGTGATAGGCTTTGCAGCTCAGATTCACCAGTCAGTTTTATGCTTTGAAGCTCAGATTCATCAGTCAGTGATATACTTTGCAACTCAGATTCATCATTATCAGTGATAGGTGTGCAACTCAGATTCATGATTGTTAGTGATTGGCTTTGCACACAGATTCATCATTGTCAGAGCTTGGCTTGCACACCGATTCATCAGTGTCAGAGATAGGATTTGCACATAGATTCATCAAATTCAGAGATTGGATTTGTACGCAGATTCGTCATAGAGATTGGATTTGTACACAGATTCATCATTGTCAGGACCGCTCCGGTGGCCTAGTGGTTACAGCGTCCGGCTCAGATGCGGCAGGTTGTGGGTTCGATCCCTGGCCGAGTCATATCAAAGACTTATAAAATGGTACTAACAGCTACGTTGTATGGCGCACATCATTAAGAGGTTAGTGTTAGGACTGGTCGGCCTGTAGTAAGGATAATGTGACTGGTGTGACATCATGCTACATACGATGCCCCAGTGTCAGACATCACTATAAACTGCCACACTACAGACATCGTAGCGATATGACTGAAATTTTGTTAAAGCTACGTTAAAAATCCAAAACACACACACATCGTTGTCAGAGATTGGCTTTGCACACAGATTCATCATTGTCAGAGATAGGATTTGAAGTACGGTAATCGTTTTCAGTAATAGGCTCTGCACTTCTCAAATTCATCATTGTTAGTGATGGGACTGGATAAATTTAGCAACCTGTGTTCTTTATTCTTCAGTATTGGGCAGTCCTTGTGAGATAATATTTGTTGGGCTGTATAATTTTTTTATTTGACATAAGTTTTATTTCATTATATTTAAATGGATGTGTTCCCCTGAGAGTTCCACTGGTCTTCTCTATCTTAATCTTTGTCAGATTTCATTGCGGACCTTTCGGAAGATAAAATGTAGTAATTAATGTAATCACACGTTATGAGATACGACATATTTTTCAACTAAATAAAAATATATTTTAAACGTGCTAGTTTTTATACTTATGTTAATGCAGCAGAATATACAAAAAGTTCACCGCTCCGGTGGCCTAGTGGATAGAGCATCCGCCTCGGATGATGGAGGTCGTGGGTTCTATCCCCGGCGGAGTCACATCAAAGACTTAAAGAAATGCTACTAACTCCTGCCTCGCTTGTTGCTCAGCATTAAGAGGTTAATGCTAGGACTGGTCGGCTTGGTGTCAGGATAATGTGACTGGGTGGGACATCATAGCGATATGACTGAAAAATTGTTAAAGCTACGTTAAAAATCTAAATCACACACACACACACACACACACACACACAGTGTTCATTTTATGGCTTGGCAACAAGTAGCTTTGGATGGGTTTGGAATCAGATTGTCAGGTTGCCAATGTTCTTATTACATTTCCATTTATTGTACATCCATGCATGCATTGAGAAATAGGCATTGAAGCTGCGGAACTAGTCGGGTCTACACCGCATCAACACTATATTGTGGACTTCTCATACACTCCTCAATGCATTGTTGGCAGCTTCACATATAAAAGCATATAAATATATCAGAGCCATTTTTTTTTTCTCCCTTCATTCCCAGTTAACACATTAACGCCTAGGGACGAGTTAACGTGGCAGGAGGTAGAAGCCTACTGCCGAGCTCTGTAGCGTCATGGTCGTGCACGATACACAAAAGTGGGTGGTATTATAGAAAGGTAAACAGATGTAGCTCTACAATGATACCAAATAATCTGGAATTTCTAGTTGCACTACAAAATACAGAGTGAAAAACCTCAAATTTTGGAATCGATTTTGTTCTATCCAAAATTGTCCCGTGGTCGGGATCCGATGTTGTTTCCGGATTTTAGACTTTTTTGGTCTCAGATTAAGGCAAACTGGTATGAACTGCAAACAGACAGATGAACCTTTGCAAAAAATAGGATAAGATGGACATTTGGAATAAAGAGTGGTCTCGATACAAAAATGATGGGTCCGTATGTTTTACCCTTCTGCTCATGCGCGAGCCAAATAGCCAACGAAAAATGATGTTTCTAACACAACTAGTCAGTACGTTAATGAAAGATCACCTGAGATTTGGTGTTTTGGGATGCATTTAGAAATAGCTTTCAAAATGTGTTTCTTACTCGAATTTCAGGCGAAAACGACAAACACCTCCAGGGGTTAATGTGTTAACAGATTGGATTGGATGTCTTAGCACCTGCCCCAGCAGCAGGGAGGGTGAACAGACCACTTTTTTGAAGGGTCTAGAATTGAAATAAACCCTTGTAAATAAAAGACGATTAAATAACGTAAATAACGCTAAAATTAAGCCTTCTAATCACCAGTAGAGGCTTCTCTAATTGGGTTAGTTCATTTTATTAGTTTGCTTTTTCATGTACTGAAATATAAACGTGTACTCGTATATTACGAAATTGGACTAACTCGGTGGTTACACCCTCCCTGCTGCTATAATTAAATCATTATTATATCAATAATGGCACCAGCTATGGTGTCTTATACAGCTCGATTAGCTCGAGAGAGAGAGAGATTAGAAGCAATCAAAAAATTCTTCTGTTCGTGATTCTGTTGGATAAAAATTGCAAGAACGTCAAGAAGCACAAGTTGAATTTGCAGAAGACACAGAGCAGGTATTTAAACCTGTTACAAAAGTTACTGAAAGAGTTACAGAGGCTACTGAAGGTCTTCTTCCATCGGTAAAACAAACGGCAGAGCAAACTGAAAAAATAGCAAAAAGAACTAAACCAAAAAAAATGATTTTACGAGATCTTCAGCTGGAATAGCTGCTGCTCAACCTCCTCCTGAAGGCATACTTGAAGGTATTGGCAGAGTTCGTGCTGATATAGGTGAAATAAAAAGTCATCTATCAAAACCAAGACAAGACGATGAAGATGAAGATAGGGTTATACTGGGTGATAAATTTACCATTGGGAGTATTAATTTTATCAAAAGAGATATTAAAGACGTTGATACATTCTCAAAACTTGCCGCGGAAAGTATTAATAAAAAAAGAATTTTTAAAATATGGATACAATC
Organism: Sinohyriopsis cumingii; assembly: GCA_028554795.2. Classification (NCBI taxonomy): domain Eukaryota; kingdom Metazoa; phylum Mollusca; class Bivalvia; order Unionida; family Unionidae; genus Sinohyriopsis; species Sinohyriopsis cumingii. The sequence goes on along the minus strand of CM068835.1, from coordinate 50,195,354 downwards.
CCAGTTATGTAAGTCGTGAAACCTGGTGCAAATGGATATTTCGTATATACTACTGAGGCAGAAGCTAAAGGTGATAACTTTGCACATCTACATTATTTGTACTTTCTTCTGTATGCATATCTATCTATCTATCTATCTATCTATCTATCTATCTATATATATATATATATATATATATATATATATATATATATATATATATATATATATATACACACACATACATACGTACATACATACACACACACACTTAAATCATTAAGTTTGGTGATAAGCTGCTTGATGAGAAATAATACATGGAACACAAAAGTAGGGCACTGTGATCCATATTTCACACTTCACCGACTTTGATTAATTTTAGGTTTATTTTTAAACTAATTTTGCTACTAGAATCATAATGATTGCATATATTTCTATTAGTACCGCACCATTACAGCAAAAGTCACTGTGGCCTAATTTCAAATTTTACTGGCTTAGTTTTGTGGCTTAAGCTCATGGCTTCATGGTGTTTAGGTCTAATGGTCAGAAACCAGAAGAGCTTATGGGATTGTCTGCTGGCAGACATGCGTCGTCCATCCATCTGTTACCGTAAGTTTGATGTTGCTACTCCTCCAAAACTACTTGGCTGATTGCCATGAAGCTTCATACACACAGTCATCCCATTTATCCACACACATTCATCACTAATTTTAGTGAATGAATCATCATATGAACATGGTTGGTTTTTTGTTACCAAAAGTCTTCTAATGGTCTCTGGTTTGTCCTGAATGAAAATGGTGGCATATCAACCATATGTCTACCGTAATGGTTAATTTGACAATATTTTCGTCACATATTAATGACTGAACTTTGTATATTGTGATTGGTTGTTCTGTCTAGACTAATTAACTGTGTATTGTTTGTTTAAATGGGTAGATAGAATAGTGGACTACATGCATTTTATCTTTGGAATTAATTATAGTAGCTAATCAAGCTAATTACTGATGCATGAACTGTTGCTTGGAATAGTAATCATAATGGCTTTCACCCAAGGTTACTTAAAATACAAAATAAAATATGTCTTTAGGTGTGGACAATGATAATAGCTTCTGAGGTAGCTTCTAAGAACAATTCACACACACACACACAAATATGTCTGGTAGCTTCTCTGGCCATAAGGCCAAGTGAGCATATGATATGGCCTTGCATTCGTCATCTGGTGCGTGTCCATCTATCGACCATTGTATGTTACCACTCTGGGGTCCATATTTTTTATCGGATTTCAACAAAACTTCGAATGTGTGTTTATTTCATCAAAACTTAGGTGAGTTCGGTAAATAGGGATTTAAATTATATATAGAATACATCTATGTAAGACATTATGTTACTGAGTAATATTTACAAGGTCTTTTCTCAAAGATATAAAATTGGGTCATGCAACTAAGGTTTACTTTTAGTAAATGGAGAAGGAAAAATCCACTTTAAAAATTGCATTCTGGTTTATATCAAAATCTTGGATGAATTCGATTGCGTTGTTTATATTATTTCATGGGGGCTTAACGCCATTTTTCAGCACATAAAAGGCTACTTAGTAGCTAAAGTATTTGGTGGAGGAAGAAGCAAGGAAGAGCCACCGACCCACGGGAAGCTACTGGCAGGCTTTCTCACATACGCACATTGGTCAAGCCGAGACTCGAACAAACGGACAGGTGAGACGTGTGTGATCTGTAAAGGCGAGCATCTTAAACCACTTGTTCACCCTGAGTCCTGACTTCGACTGGAAGCTGTGCATATTATCCTTACAACAAATGTTTTATCAGGATATAGTAAAATAGGTAAAGTCGACATGATGTGAAGAATGGGAGATAGTTTCCATTGTTGTGTTATTACAAAACCGTATAGTTATGTTTAGTGTGATAGTTAACTGTTGTAATATACAAGTAGGCGAGCTGTATTTAATGGCCGACATGGGCCTCTTATTTTTAGCATGAAACGATCGAACTCATATTTTCTTAAGCCCAGCAGACATTGTGCCAACTTAGTGCTCCAGATTTCTTTCCACTCCTCAGATCCACTATCTGTATGAATTTTGTTTCCACGAACTTACATTTGTCATTTACCCAGGGGATAGATATCAGGCCCACTAGAGGCTCTTCTTATAACACATTATAGTGCCTCTGTCTTGGTATCATCTTGATCTTTGTTATTCTTTAATGTCCGTTATGACATCTTACGTGGCGGGGTGGGGGGGGGGGGTGAAGGCAAAATATTGTATGTCAAGATCACGTTTAGTGTGTATGTGTGATTTGGATTTTTAATGTAGCTTTAAGTCACATCGCTACCATGCCTGCATTTTGGCGGTTTGTGGTTATGTCTAGCACTGGGGCATCATGCTGCAACATGTAGCATCATATCCTACCCAGTTACCTTATCCTGACACCAGGCCGACCTACGCTAACCTCTTAATGCTGAGCGCCTAGCGAGACAACTGCTTGTACCATTTTTATGTCTTTGGTATGACTCGGCCGGGGTTCGAACCCGCGACCTCCAACATCCGAGGAGGACGTTCTAACCACTAGGTCACCGGAGCGGTTCACTTTTAGTCTGACTTCACGTACAACTAGATCATAATTGTTTGCAATGACTGCTGGCGACTTCTACAAGCGGTTCTTGAGGCAAGCTATGTACTTGTTTATCAATTTTTTGTGTGCTTAAAAATCAAGGTTGCAGTATGTTACGAGGTCCATGTCTCCTGTCTTTTTCACATACATTCTTTGGATTGAAGCAGCTCACTATATACAGTTCGAGAAATATATCAAAAGATCATGGTAGCTCGAGTTGCATTGTGATTCATTTTTCATTGTCAGCTTTCATCAAACTTCTAGGTAGTTTGCTGTCGATTTTAAGTTTCAAAACAGGAAGATATTAGAAGCATTATTGATAGTATCCTAATTTTGCGACCACTTGTATCCTTCAGCTATTTCTCGTCAGTCTGGCTGCTTTGGAGTAAAAGCAGATAACTGTTTAGTTTCAACACAACAATTCTAGTTCCTTACCCGATTAAAAATCGAATTTGAGGTTGTTCATCGAAATTTTCCTAGGAGCTGCTCGCGGAGAATTCGTCGCTCTGTGGATCAGAGGTCATGATCATTTAACGAAACCTTGTTATTTCACGTTTTCTTGAGTCATTTCTCATGAGACTTCACAGCGAAACTGCCTATCTCTAGGGGCAGCTGACTATAAAACCATTGGCGATTGTTATGTATTCTTAATTTATATCGTGTGGATGACATATGACCATACTTGTTCATTTATAAACAACATATTACATAGTTACTTTTTGTCTATGATTATAGATTATATGTCAAGATAATTATCGCTTGCAGGTAAAAACGGTTACCAAGTCCGAGTTCTAGACACAGCCGTGATTCTGGCCTTTGAGTTTTCTATAAACAAATTTAGGTTACAGATTGATGGAAATTTCCATTATAGTGACAGAGTATTTTTCAGAAAACTGGTATTGCAAAATAGGTCGGGTGGAGATGTGTATAAATTTTTTTGTCACATTAGAATTATTATTCCTGTTATTTATTCCTGTCTTTAACTTCATTTGTGTTCAGATTTAATTTGAGATGGCTCTTTTATTTAAATTATTTACAGGAATTACAAGGTGTTCATTGACTTTGGGACTAAATTACTATTTCGGGACATATCTTTGTGTTACACTAATATTGTTAGCTCGTCTCGCAATTCCAGACTGTTAGTATATCAGCGAATTCAAGATTGGAATTCATTTTGAGCACCAGTGGAATTCATTCAGAACTTTTTTATGACTTGTGATCTAACTTTTATGACTTTTAGGGACTTAATTCACAATACTGTAATGTAAGTAAATGTTCTATTTTTGAATTCTTGGGAAATAAATTATTTGTTAAATATACGAAACTTGTTGGTTTTTGCTCTTTTTTGTTCAAGACCAATTAGTTGTTACACCACGATTTCACAAAACATCTCAACCAGAGTACCTACTCGATTAAAACAATTGACTTTGCATACAATTTCATCAAATCAGATTTACATGGGATTTAATCAAGTTTAGCCTCGTGACTAACATAAGTCTGAGGCAATGTGCCGATTGCACATTGGAAACAACCAGGTCTGAAAATCTGAGCTGAGTATGCACTCAACAGTTGAGACGCTTTAAGACGGCAGGCCTCGGAGAGAGAAAGTATGGATCTGTGCGACTATTCGTTTCCTGCAGGTATTTTTAGTTAAGCACGCGTTTGGGAAGCGAGTGTCAGCGTGACGTCTCCGGCGGGGCGTCAAGTTTGTTTAGGTTTAGGTTGAAGTTCAGGTTTACATTCATTTAAGCAATACTTTTATCATCGGCTCGACATGTAGGCTCTAGCCCTCGTCTTTTCAGTTATATTAAGGGCCGCTTAAATTTTCTTTCACGAGATAACTTTAAATCATTTATGTAAGAATACCTCAAAAGACAAAGGGAAAAAGTCGTACTCTAACTTCCGCGTTTAGGATGTAGAAGTACGGCTAAAGCTGCACCCCATTCGTCAGTTATCCGATGAACGGCTAACACTTTTAGCCTTGGCTATGCCAGCGACAATCAGTACAGGCGGAAGGAATCAAATACTCGAGATCACCACTAACGCAGCAACTTTCCCAAAATATGTACGATAAACACATTTTATTACTGAAAAGCAAATAACATTAACAGATAAAACTGTTTAATAATTGCTGTCAACGAATATATTTAGAAACTGATAGAGAAAGAAAGAAGCGAGATGAAGAGATGAATGAAAGGTAATGACGGGTAAATAGGACTTCCGTATCATTTTAAAGAACAACTTTAACTTTTAGCGTCCATTTGAAATTTACAAACTGCAAATTAAAAAAAAAAGTAAACAAAAGAGAACCGTAGGACGCTAAAAATATTTTTTTCTTTTATATTCCAATAAAAAGAGCTAAAGTAATAAGAAAACTTCGTGCTTCCATGCACCGCTAAACAGGAAACATCTTTAAAAATCCATGCACAAGTAGTATTCCACAAAACGAACTTCCAGTTATCAACAACACAATTTGTATTTAACAAATACCATTACAAGAAGGAATCCCTATGACGATATATCTAACATAATCCTAAAAATTCGGGCGAAATCTCCGTTCAAGTTCCTCGTTTATTATTTGAAACGAGGCAATTCTCGACATAATTTTATGAATACTAAATATGTTTGGCTGAAGATGTCTTATTGGAGAATGGGTCAAGGTGTGAAAGCCCAAGCGTTTTCAGAAAATGGGTCAAGGTGTGAAAGCCCAAGATTATTCAACCTATATTTCTTTCCAAAGAGGTCAGCTGTACGGTATAGTGGAGTGCAGTATGACAGTTGCTGACAAACAAAAGACTGGCAAATCTTATAAAATTTCACTGGCTCATACAATGCAGGCTAAAATTGAAAATTTGACCAGTATATTATCTAATTTAATCCAGTTCGTGGGTTCCATCATTCAGATTATCTGTGGGCGGAGCTTAGTTACGGGCTTGCTGGAACATAAATTGCAAACAGAGGTTATTATTCATCACGAACAAGCAAGAATTAAACCTAGTAGACAAAGTCTTAATGTTGTTAACGAAACCGATAATGTTTTGATCAATCGAATGATGCAAGTCATGCTTTGTCTAGCTTATTATACCGTTTGGCAGGGATGATTGAACATTACTATATAGGGATACGGAACATTTTCTTGACAAGTTTCCTTCCTTACAACACAGGGACCGCTGCACCCCACCAAATCCCTACCGTTATGGCTCAAATCATCTTCATAGGCGCTTGCAAGTACGTCAACAAAAAAGTTGTTTAAATACCATGGTTCTCTTGTATACAGTAGCTGCGAGGTCACAACAGTTTGCATGCCGAACTGGCAACCGAAAAGATACCGATTCAAATCCTACAATCCGAACAGTCCGTGATGGATCCTTTGTAGTATCCATTGGCAAGGCACTTTATTTATATTGCCTCTGCAAGAAATGACATAACTGTGTTGATGTGACGTAAAACGCCAACTAAATATATTTCACAAAGGTATTTTCCACCAGGAACCTATCTAGATATATGTAATATAGTCCCTTATTCTATTTATCAACTAATGCTTGGGTAGCGTTAGTTGGAAGACGTGACAGTTGTTCCTAAAGCACCGCGTTTTAATCCTTCAGAACCAACAGTGTGGCTAATAACACTTCTAGCCTGAAGTGCTTATCGTAAGGCACCCTGTATTTTTTAATGAAAGCGAACAAAACTCAATCATAGTTTGCTTACGGTGATGATAAAAAATAAATTGGAAATGGTTCGATATTATAATGAAATGTTTCGAGAAAACAATGGTCATCCAGCCTGTCAAGAAACATTGTCTGTTCTCTCACACAAACGTACAGTCATTTATCACTTGAAATTTGACAATCGTTTAATTCTTGCTAACTTTTATAATGCACACTTTGGATCAATAAGCACAGACTTTTGGTTTAATGCCTTTTCGAGGAAAGTCAGAGCTATTTTTTAAATTTTGGACACCCCCACCCCACTGCCCAACACTTTATTTGATCCGGCCCTGTTCATTCCCTGTCAACATTACAATTAATTTTGGACACAGTTGTGTATACATGGACAAATATTGCAAACAGTGCGGAGTTTTTCATCGTCCAAATTTAAATGGTAAATTTGCTATTTCCTTCGAACTTCTGCATCTTTTCTGCTTTTTCGGCTTTCTCTAGTATTTATATATTAAAAAATATATAAACTAATGGAAAATGCGTTAAGATGATGGATACCGGGGGGGGGGGGGTATGCTACTTTAACCAGTTTCTTTACTAATATGCTTTTAGATTGTATTCCTTAATTTCAAATAAAAGTAAGCAAATTATATATATATATATATATATATATATATATATATATATATATATATATATATATATATATCGATTTCTCTAACTGCCTACGTATTTATATGCTTATCAGTACGTAAGTCTTTATACGAACTTCTTTTCATAAATGTATGTACTAATTAATTTTGTTCTACATCAGCATAAACATATAATATTACGAGTAGAGTGATGATCGTTTTGAAATAATAATAATAATAATAATAATAACAATAATACTTAATCTTTGGTGACCTAGTAGTAATCATATACCCATGTACATTTGGGGAAAATGTTTACTATCTAGTTTCACATAGTGGCTGGGAGTAGGAGATAACGCGGCAAAATATTTTGGCTTTTTTATGTACTGAAGCATATGTAGGAAAATAATGCTGGAGCAAACCTTAAAGTGTTGACCCATTTTTGTGCCCATGTTATAAAAGTTCCGTACTTCGCGCAGTTAACATCAGCCATTATTTATTTGCATGCTGCATGTGGACCAGGAAGCACCAGTCCTGATGGACCGTAATACAGTCAGCAACTATTAAATTTCTAAATTCATGCATGAAGTATACATATTAACTTGTGACTGAAAAAACCCACATCTAGTCTTTATTTCCAAGTTATATACATCCAGGGGTTCCGTTAGTTTGTCTGATGGCATTTTACTTTATTTTGTTTTCTTGTTTTAAAAAGAGAAAGAAGGCTTTTAACATCAGAAGTGGTGTGGAATAGACAAGTTTTATGTTTATGAAGGCCGTTAAAAAATAGGCATATTTTTGGGCAACAAATACAGCTTGCAAATTTGTACAATAAGTTGAACAGGTCATAGAAACGTATACACAGCCATGTTTAAATGGTTGTTCGTTTCATAAGCGCGCACAGACATGTAATAGTTCAGACAGTAAAATGCTCGTGTGCTTGTTTGCGTTTAAATCACGAGCTAAGAAAAATCACTGGTAGACTGAAACTTAAGTTCATCTCTTTAAAACGAGTTTCATGTGGAGTTGTTTGATAGTCCCAAGATTGCTACGGAAACCCAATCACTGAAGCTTTCTGTCAACTTCAAGAAGTGACCAGAGCTTGATTGATTAAAGCATTTGCAAAGAGACGCACACCAACGTGTTCATCAAATTACTTCGAAATCAACAATAAGAAGTGAAACTTTATATCTTTAATAAACATTTTATCAGTCTTCTGCATATGTGGATCTGGGTCAGTGAAATACGAAAGCTTGAAAAGGGGACTTGCTACCGTCTGCCATAAAAAGCCAACTGCAGCTTCTTAAATTTCGTCAGTGACATAGAATCATCTCTCTCTCTCTCTCTCTCTCTCTCTCTCTCTCGATTTGGACTACAAGTGAGTCATTCAGTTTACGAAACAATATTTGAAGTCAACGATAAAGATGCAACTGTAGCCCAGACCTGAACATAAAGAACACTTTGCAGAAGTGCAGATGAAAATTTGTATCTTCTGCACGACAGTAATTAGTGTAAATGAAAATAAAAGGGTAAATTACTGCGAATATCAGTTACTGCTATTTCTACAACGTTGTGTGCATGTAAATCCAAACTGGAATCCATACTGGCTTCTCGTGACTGCTTTGATTCCAAAGTAGTTTGGTAAATGTACGACACAGTAAATGTTCACAAGATATTTTCTAGGTTCTATACAACTTGATTATATACATGGGGGTTGCTCATCGGAAAGTGCAAACATAAAGCACAATAAGGCACCAGAATATGTTAAATATATATCATCACATGAAAAATAAATTTTATGAACGTCATTCATGATTTCACAAGATTGCACAATGCTCCAAACACTGCGTGTTTCCATCCTATGAAACACTACCTATGAGAACCGCTAACCGCTTGTCATAACCCATAACCGTAGTTAGCTTACCATCCGATGGTGCGACATAATTAGGCAATGGCATGTCATATTTACGGCTGACAGAGAGAGCATACTAATTATTAAGGTAGCTACACATAAACCTTGAACATGACTTCCTCTATGTGGCTTGTTCATTCTTACAGCTGCTTTGAGATTCGGTCTCCGATTGGATATGGCGTCGTTTGGCCTTGGCTGTCATGCGCTGCTTTCTGTGTTGCGCGTGAGGACCAATTGGAGGCAATGAAGCATTCGAATTTTCTTGCACATCCGACGGTTCGTTTTCTTTATTTTCCCTCCTATTTTCGTCTTCTTCCAGACGAGATTCTTTTATAGGCTCAGCATCAATCAAAGAACTACTTTTATTTTCGTTTTCTTCAGACTGGTTTTGACCATCCTTTGTACCACCCAGGACATCGTTTTCTGGGATAGTGTCCTTCTGAATTCTTGAAATTTTGGAGACTAATCCATCCATGGAACGAGAAAAAGCCATAAACTGACCTTTTAACCCCGACTTCTTCTCCCCATCAACTTTATCTTCTTCTTTGAGATTATCTTCGTCTACTTCCTGAATCTCGTCAAATGTCACGGGCTGTGTCTTGTATCGTGCACCTTGACGGTGCGCACGTGACCTTCTGATTCTCCTGGCCACCGGCACATGGTGACTCAATTCATGATTCAGATGTAGCCTTGAAAGGCGCTCTGGAAAATGTGTTTCGAAGTGGAAAAGTGGGTCATGGACCTTGTCTGGCAAGGCCATTTTCTGGACAGAGTTTTCAACACTCTTTCGTCGCTGGTATGATCTGAAACGAGAATGATGAGTATTAATAGAGTTATGTTTAAATGACAAATTGTAAAAATTGGCCAAATCATATTTCTTGCTGACTCCTATTGAAGGATTTATTTTTTTAAATTTAACCAGCAATGTATTTCACTGAGACTTTTCATTTTGTCGTGCTGCTGATGTTTCAAATGCTAACAACACAATGATTGACATTTCTTCAACCTAAACTTCTCACTGGCTATAGCTGGCATTTGCTCACTCAAAGACCAACCATCAGTTGTTGTTGTTGTTGTTGTTGGGTTTTAACGCCATTTTTCAGCACACGATAGGCTATGCATGGCGGCCAGTATTAATGGTGGAGGAAGAACCCGAGAAAATCCCAGGAAGAACCACATACCCACATAGGCCGAATCCTAGACTCGAACCCACGCAAACAGAGGTGAGATGGCAGTGATACGTAACGGAGAGCGCTTTAGACCACTCGGCTACTCGCCCCCCCCCCCCCCCAACCATCAGTGAAATGTGCGATAGGGTGGTGGAGGATGTGTGAAAGATATCTTCCCCACACCTTAAGGGTTTTGACTATCGTTATCTAGGAGATGCTATTGCCTGGATCGAGTAATTAGTAAACATAGAATATGAAATTATGGGATGGAAGACCAGATAACTGAGCAGAGATATAGAAAAGAATATGTGAAATACAACCATTTAGTCAAATCAACAAAAATGACATGTGAATCATTCGATTTCTCAGAAAAAGAGTTACAAAATTATGCAAAATTCATTTATCCGTTCTGTCAATGATCAAACAAATTTTATCATATGATCGAGTGACAGATCGAACTCAAATTGTGGACATGACAGCATCACATGGTGCTTCCGATCTTTCCCAAGCCACTGATTGCGATCAGTCGGCATTTACGTCTCTCTCTCTCTCTCTCTCTCTCTCATCTTCGGGTCATCAAATCTTAGTGGGGGACTGCGCTCTCCTTCCAAATATGCAGTCGTTGTTCCTTGCGGTTTATCCAAGCCCTCGCTCGCTTATCATCATGCCCCCTCTCCTTCTCTGGATACTGGTCTATAAAATTTCCAGGCCCCCCATGTCCTACGGACAATTTATAACGAGAAACACTTGCTATTTCCCGGAATCAAGACTTCCCCTTTCGTAGAAAAACGTGGACTAATTATTTCTTTGAAGGAAAATATTCGAAAACCTTCAAATGGACCACAACTTCCTAAAATCTTCTCTGGTTTATACAAGTCTGGACCGTTTACAGCTATGACCTAGTGTTAACATTACGCTCTTGTCTTGCTCTAACCGTTAGCCAAGTGTCCCCTAATTAAAACTCATTTCATGTCCCAAAACATAACAAATTAATTATTACAAGTTGCCAAGCTATATCGATCCTAGTCAATACATCATACAATGATTACGTGTTACGCTGACCCCAACAAAATGTACTGTTATATTTATGCTACAGAACTACACTATTACAAAATGAGTAAGGCAGTGTGATGTAAATTGAAATGAAAGTTTTAGTGTTAAATTCTTGTCTACAAGCTGTTCCTATGAACAATTATAATTTTTCCCAACTGTTTTTGAAGTGTATTAGAATTTATCTAAGGAGACAACAGCTGTGGATGAAAGTTTTGCAAAGACAGTTCTTCGGACTCAAGTATCTATAAGAAGCCAAGTAAATGAATATCACAGCTACATATTTTTATAATAAAAGTATCTGAACTTCAGTACCCTACTCTCCTCAAAAGATTTTCCCTCCTCATTGTTTTATACAGCTTGATTCTTTATACTAATTAATCGCTTTGTTTGAAATGGCTATCTTGTTTTAAAACATCATATTTATCGTGATTCTCCGAACAGCAAACTTAACAAAATCGAACGAAGTATATGTACGAAACTCTGACAAGTGTTAGGGGCTATGTTACATTTGGGTGGAATGTGTTAGGGGCCATACTACTTTAAGGAAAGAATATTGAACATATAAACATAAAAATATAAACATTCTTACAAGAAAATTGGGTTATTCTTCGAACAATTCCTGTCCATCTATGAATTAATCAGCTTTCCCCATGGTAATGCAAATTTGATCCCTTTGTATTCGATTCGTCTGCTCAAAGCCTTCCGTAGACAAAGTTGTACTATGCTATAATACTTCCCAGCCTTCAGGCCACAAATACTCCCACTATGGAACGGAGATCAATATCTTACTTCTAAAAATCTGATCAATAAGTAATAACTGTTCATAAATATGATGCTAGCATCGCTTTCACGCAATGTAAATTGAATACGGAATGATAAGTAATACTCAATATGATTAATATGTATGTATGTATGTCTGTCTGTATATATGTATGTATGTATGTATACATGTATGTATGTATGTATGCATGCATGTATGTATATATGTATGTATGTACGTACGTACATACTTAACGAATATATATATATATATATATATATATATATATTCGTTAAGTAAGTATGCACATACATACATATATACATGCATGCATACATACATACACACAGGCATACATACATACATACATACATACATACATACATACATACATACATACAGGCATACATACATACATATTCGTTAAGTAAGTATGCACATACATACATACATACATACATACATACATACATACAAACATACATACATACAGGCATACATACATACATGTAAATCAAGACTACCTGCACATTTACATCACATAACGATGGGTTTTTTTACATGGTCATTAAACACCTTATGATTGTTGAATGTGTATGACATATACATTTATTTAACCCAGTTTTAAGTTCCAAATAAATACTACATATCAATCACTGATTCAAATTCCACACCATTCTGAGAAATTATTCATTATCAATCATGCTGAATATGCCAGATATCCACTTCGCTCCACACTCCGTTTCGTCCTATTGCATCCTTGCTGACAACCTTTAATATATATATATATATATATATATATATATATATATATATATATATATATATATATATATATATATATATCGCTTTTCACACGCTTTAGAAACCTCAAACAGGATGACTGGTTGGTTGGTTTGTTCTTAACGGCAAAGTTCTTAACGGCAAGATTAACACCTGATTTTCTATAACATGCAGAGAATACAATTAACCTTCCTCCAAAACAGATAACATTAGCGATGACAATATTGTTTAATTAGGGCCGATTATATAGCACGAGAAAAAAACTGGTGACAACCCCATTTCCATATCACATATCACTGTCTGTTCATGTAAACTAAATATATCGATTTCAAGATGGCCGCATAGGTGGTCATATTGGATTTCTGATCGGCAAAATTTTTACTTAGGAACAATTAGATATCATAAATTATTCTTAAGTGAAAACGCTACGTTATAATGACCTACTGTGCAGGAGGAGCTATGATAACAAAATTTTGATACTGGACAAATGAGCGACATCATTTTCAAGCAGGAACAGCTAGACCTTTGATAAACGTGTATGCAAAGTTGTATGGCAATCCTCCAGGTACTTTATGAGGAGTAGCGATAACATACCTGTTCTAACAAACGGACGACAAAGAACAGGTCATCGCATAAATTCTTTGTGTACGTAACAAGTAGAGATAAAACTTGTTTCTTGCGCCGTAATACCATCAGAATTTCAGCGATGTTCTAAATCCATTTAACTGCTGTCAGCTTTCACTGAAAGACATGTTTTACCGGTGAACAAGTGCAGGCGTTTGTGCCGTCTATAACGCCGACAAATAGTAGAAACAATAACACACTTGTGACGTCAATCTGAGAGAGAGAGAGAGAGAGAGAGAAGGGGAGCATACATACGTTCTGGCATGGTCATAGTACTATCTAAATTGAGTACACAATAATGTACAATCTAAAAAACACGAAAAGTTTATAACATTTTGGATTTTAAAAAATTTCTATATTTAAATGTATTTTTTAAAAAAATGCAGCTTCAAAATTACCTTATGCTCCAGTAAGGTACTTTTTCTTAAAATAAATCGAGCGTTGAAACCATCTTTGATATTCTTCAGCGATAACAATAATCTCAAATACGCTGCGCTGGTGTACATACTAGAGCTTGGTAGCTTGGCACCATTTTCATATAGGTCACAGGTTACATCATTTGAAGTGACCCGGTGAAGGCCCAATATCATAATGATCATCAATTCAGAGGGAGAAGGGGCAATATTTTTTCAAGACAGTCCGCGTGGCAGCCATATTGGATGTATGAATGGCACCATTTTCATTTAGGACTTAATGAAAATCCCGTCATAACGACCACCCAGTATTAGCATCAAGGTTTTAAGGCAATAATAGTGATAGTCATATTGTATATAGAGTTTTCACACTTGTCGGTTAGAACCAACTATGTATTCTAAGAGGTATACTGGTGAAAACCCGTGTTGATATAGCCATCCATGTGGAAAGTAGCAGAGATAACATATTTTCAAGATATGACTTTCCATTTAAGAGCAGTAGCAATAAGAAGATTTTCAAGATGGCTACCATGTAGTCCATACTGGATGTCAGATCAGTAGCACATTCATCAACATCATGTTCACTGAGGACTAGCTGGAGTCTAACATGTTGGACTCTAGATCAGTACCATTTTTACTTAGTACCAACTAAATATCATAGGAAGTCTTTCAGTGAAAACTCCATGTTGATATAACCGTCCATGTAGGAGGAGTAGGGAAAAAAAAGATATTCCAGATGGAAGCTGTGAGGGCCATATTGGGCATCAAATCGGCAACATTTTCTTTAGTTTCATATGAAGTGTTGAAGCGAAAACCCCATGCTGAAATGACCGTCCAGTCAGGAGAGGAGTAGTAGCGATAGCAACATTTTCAAGAGGGCTGCCACATTGTACATTCGACTGGCACCACTTTCATTCACTACTAACTAGATATCATGATAAATCTTTTAGTGAAAACCCCATTTTGACATGGCCATCCATTCAGGTGGGATTAGCGATAACAGGATTTTCGATACAGTGGAAACTATGCAACTAACTGCATGATGTATCACGATTAAGTCCATAACATTACGACGCAATTTTAAATAACTCCTGTGCACAAATGTCCTCACATCATAGTGTTCATGTATTGAAACCGTAATTGTCACAGATATTACGTGGGAGTAATCTTAGTTTTACGACGACATTCTGCACGGAAGCTGCTTGCTTAATCAAAATTTGTACCAGGTATTTCTATCTTGTTTTCTCTTTGATATCAAAATGTATACCAGGTATTTCTATCTTGATTTCTCTTTGATATCAAAGTATATGTTGGGTAAATTTCTATTCCAAGTTTCAATTAAACACAAAGATGGGATTTTTCACTTAAAACTGGGGAAATGATGTATAAATTTTTCCAAAATCATGATACTGTGTTTTCAACCGGTAGAGTTTTTCTTGAATATAAAGCATTGCAATTTCACAAGGGATAACTGACTCATCAACGTATATTAAAGCGTGAAACAGATCTGTGAACGCCATTTTCGGTTCAAAATTAAGTACGGCACATATTTTCAAATTTTGTGAACTCAAAACCTGAGAATTATTTTCTCAAAAGGTCTGTGAGAGAATAATGTCAGCAGTAATTGACAACGAATGAACATTTATGTTGTTTACATGTAAAATGGAGCGATTACAGCATAATTTGTTTATCTTGCTGAATGTCAGTAAAACAGGGTGGTGATGTAGAGCTAACAGGTCCATAATTTCAAGAAATTATCCACGCCTGTTTGATATCTGATACCTGCAATGATGCTTACGCAAGAGAAAATGTCTGAAGAGATGGTTAACTTGATTTTGGACTATGATGAATACAGGCCATCTTTAAAATTCACTCGAACATTTGTAGTCTGATACGAATCTTTGCAAACGTCCTCAGAATATGGAATTTTCTAGAAAGTTCGTAAAGTTTTGGGAAGTGTTTTCAATGCAAAATCCGATCAAACTCAAGATTTCCGACATGACTGGAGCTGACAGACACCGATGAAAATTCAAGACTTTGGTGACCTTTGCAATTCCGGTTTCATTTACCGTATTTTTGGTAGCCAATCAGATAAGGTGTTGCATTTTGTTTTAGGGAGAGTTGTTGATCATAATTATATTTTCTGGATAAAGTTTCTTTACTTTCAAAAATCTGCAGACTGGTCTCGTATCGGTGTCATCAGATCTACCTATTATAAACTGTCTGCTACTTCAAGCAGACTGCTCCATATACAAAAGTTCATTGAGGTGGCAAAACGTCAAACATGCCATATCTGTAAATTTTAGGAAGTGTTTAGCCAATCCCGCTTTTTAAAATTCTTATGTCAATTTTACTACCAATTTCTGTGTGGGTCGGTGGTTCTTTCCGGGTTTTCCCGGGTTCTTCCTCCACCATTAATACTGGCCGCCATGTATAGCCTATCGTGTGCTGAAAAATGGCGTTAAACACTACAACAACAACAACAACAACCAATTTCTGTAAGAATACGCAGGTCAATAAGGTCATAAACATGTATTTTAATTATATCTTTTGTCGCAGCAAGTCCATCTCGACTCTCTTACAACAAACGAAAAATGTTTTGAATGCAAAATAACTATATCAGTCTGATATAAAGAATGTTCTCTCAGCACGCCACCTAAGATACAAGTACATGTATTCTGTCTTTAAATTCTTACTACCCAAAAACTGTCTTTCATACGCGATTTAATGAACATTCCAAGGCATATCTTCGATAGTTTGGACTTATTCCAAGAATGTTTCTTTCCAGTCAATTTCTTCTTCTGGGAACTGGCTTTTTGGTAATCTTTGTCATGGTCGGTATTTGTGAAAAACTTACATTTACCCCAATAAGTTATCGCATACACCGTTCGCGGCCATGGTTTATTGAAATTTAATGATTCACAGATCAAAAACTGTTTTAACTTACATTTTAATGATTTGTGAGTTTATTGCATTCGATAGATACATTGTATTATGCATTATGAATTTGCTTAAGTAAATACAGTCTTGAGCTAAACAATATGTCCAATTTTAACTTTGTGTGACAAGTTTTTTCAAAATGCAAACTGTCAATGCATTATGTTTGTGTTTTTGAACAAACTGTAATACGATCACTAATGGATCTGTTAGCAGGTATCGGTATAATGTCATTATTGTTATTGTGGGTTTAACGCCACTGATCAGCACGCGATAGGCCATACATTGTCGCCGGTAAATCTTGGACGAAGAGTGCAGATAAAACCCAGGGGAAAAAACACCCACCCAAAACTGAAACCCACACAGACAGAGGTGAGATGTCAGTGATCTTTAGAGGCGAGCGCCTCAGACCACTCGGCCACCTTGGGCCTCAGTATCAAGTCAAAATTTATAATCAAACCAAGGACCGCATAGAAAAAAATTAAAATACTGACCGTTTTGTCCCAGAAGAACTCTTTACATCAATGCGCCAAGTCATTACATCAGATAAGATGTACGCGTGTCATATTAGCTTGGTGTTGTTGTTGTTGTTGTTATGGTGTTTAACGCCATTTTTCAGCACACGATAGGCTATACATGGCGGCCAGTATTAATGGTGGAGGAAAAACCCGGAAAACCACGGAAAGAATCACTGACCTACGAGAAGCTACTGGCAAGCTTTCTCACATACCCACATTGGCCGAATCCGAGACTCGAACCCAAGCAGAGAGAGGTGAGATGGCAGTGATCCGTAACGGAGAAGAGCTTTAGACCACTCGGCCACTTGGGGCCCCTCATATTAGCTTGCGTTCACGAACCACTTGTTCTGATCAAGAGGCTGTACCCTGACAATTTCAGTTCCCTCGACTATGAATTGATAAAATTTAAAGTTTTTGCTGTTGGGTTTAACGCCATTTTCAGCACTCGTTATGCAATACATGGCGGCCAGTATTTAATGGTGGAGAAAGAACCCGGATTATCCCCGGAAAGAACCACCGACCCACGAGAAGCTACTGGCAAGCTTTCTCACATATCCACATTGCCCCGAATCCGAGACTCGAACCCATGCAGACAGAGGTGAGATGGCAGTGATCCGTAACGGAGAGCACTTTAGACCACTCGGCCACTCGGGTCCCCGATTAAATAGAAAGAAAAATGTTCACACGATAATGCAACAGCTTCATCTTTCTGTATGTTTACCATCTATCAGAGTGAAGTTTTAAGATATGTAAAGCTCACTGACTTTCCATTTTTTTGTACTATATGATAATATGCAATAATGTTGCAATTATTTTGTACTCTATGATAATATGCAATAATGTTGCGGCGGGGAACCTGTTAATTCTCAGTCTGGTTATTCTTCCGATAAATGCACTTCTTTTCATCCTCTCAAAACAACATTTTTCGGCAATTTTCCTTTTTTATGCATCTGTTTCATACAAGAGGCAATATTTTGCTTTATTCAGAGATGAAACATCATCAAAGTTATCATTTGTCCTCCCTAAGTTTATAAACATGGAATTAACGACAAGTTCGAAATAAACAGTGGAAAGGAATCATTTGCCAATCAGTAAATATGACAACTTAGGCGCGAGCATTTCTAAAGGACAATGGTAATGTGATTGAGAGTTACGCAAGTCTGCTCTTTCATTTTATATATATATATATATATATATATATATATATATATATATATATATATATATATATATATATATATATATATATGAAGTTAGTGGTATTTATTTAGCAGGTTTTGCAGTTTTTTCCTTGCTGATCAATTCAACGCTGCATGGCTTACATTTCGCCTTGATGCAAAGGCACTTTACGTGCTTTGAATTTCTGTTTTACCTTTCTCTATTCTACGATAGAGGATCTTTACGATGGAATTCTGTAATATAAGACGATGAAATAGCTTGATACCTGGCACGATCTACTGCAGTGAAGTATACTCGGTGAAGGAGAATCTTCTGCCAATATAACTCTATTATAGGGATAATAAGATGGCGACTTCACATCCTTGTCTTTATTCTATAGATGACACGATCCAGAAATTTATTATATAACGATCTTATTTGTTATCATAATTTGTTTACTTTCAACAATATCAAATACCAATATGATACATATTGTTCGTGTTTGCAACGTATCCGACACTGCGACGTCGTACACTACACAGCATGTCCTGTGTGTAAGTACAGACGAATAAACATGGGAGCATTGATGCAAATCATCAAATCGCTAGCTAGACTGTTGAAATGACTAAATATAGGCTACAATTACATTCAGACGGTAGAAACTATTTCTTTAAAACAACAACAGTTTTAATCAATTTTTAATGATATTTTGGGCAATCTTTTAAAACCTATATGTTTGACAGGTTTATTAAAACAATTGATCCTTCCAAATCCCTTTGAGTTATCCCCCATGAATAGAGAGGAAAAAAAAACTAGTTTCAAACGTACAATTGAAATTTCGACTATGTATCATTAAAAGACTCTTTCAATAATGACGATTGTATGAATGGTACATTACACTTCTGCTGTTGTTATTAGGGTTTAACGCCATTTTTCAGAACAAGATAGGCTATATATGGCAGCCAGTATTAATGGTGGAGGAAGAACCCGGCTACCAGCCAGGTTTTTCACATACCCCTGTTGCCGAGCCCGAGACTCGAACCCACGCAGAAAGAGATGAGATGGCAGTTATCCGTAACGCTGGGCGCTTTAGACCACTCGGGGCCCCCTTACCAAATGTCGTCATTTAACAACAGATTCTTTTTTTTGGGGGGGGGGTAGGTCTAAGATATTGTATGTGCCGTTTCATATTTTGGGCAGACGAGCTGTTTTGGCATGAAGCCGACCATTTTTCGAGTCGGCTACGCCAAAATAAACAGTCAGTACACATTCAATAAATATTTAACATGTTTATTATTGGTTACGAGATCTCTTAATGGAAGGGAAAATGTGCAAATAGTTAAATAAATATGCTCTTTTTATTCTTTATCAAACTTTATTCATAATTTAATTCATGACGCGTAAGTGTCTAGCGAAACACAACGTTATACTCTAAAACTCTAAATTCCAATTGTTATGTTTCGACCGAAATGTCTTCAATCTGATTGGATATAAACGGTTAAGTGATACTGATCAAGACATTTTTTTATACAACGGTAAATTCCGCGGACTACTTTTGGTTCCAAATTTCCAAGTAGTTTTATGTCAAGCTTTATCAGTACCGTCTTACACCATAATAATAAGCCCCACCCACCCACCATTGTGATTTCTGACCAAAATGTGCAACACCCTGATGAAAATCTCCCTATAGAAGTTCAAACAATGTAATTGCAGAGTCATTCCTGCATTCCAACACTCACCCCTTTTGCCAAGGAAAGCATATGGCATGCTTTCCAAGCCAATCTTGAGTAATTAGCCCATTTTTGCGTTGATAATGCGTCACCGGCTGTTATTAAACGTCAGGGTCATATGTCGAGCAATGCAGAGCCTTGCCTCTTGGAGGGAGGAACTTTTCATTCTTTTGGACTTTAACAGAACTTTTTCAGGGGTATATTGGATTCACTTCAGAAAACTATAAGTTCCTCTCACATTTTCATTTATAACTTTGATAATTAAATTACTTGTTTGACAAAACTTTTTGATTTTGCTTCTGTCTGTTACTTAGTTAGCCAAACGAGACTATCATAGCCCTTCCGTCATATAAGTGTTACGTTTATTCCAGCAAGAGTTATTCACTTTGGGAATTCTTCTTATAAATGAAAACTGATTGCTGACTAAATTTTTGCTTAAATTCTGTAAAATGTCTTTTCGTCTCATTTTTTTTAACTTTAAATATAGCGACTGAGTAACGAATTCGAATTCGAATAATGAGTACAAGCCCAACCGAATCCCATATCCAAATTTGTTCCTCTTTTTTTTTTCTTTTTTTTTTGGTGTGGTGGTGGTGGTGAGCTTGACAGAAAGGCTGAGACTTATTGAGCAATTACAGCGAAAATATATAAACTGTTACATGCCACACATGCGCTCGCTTGTATATATATTACCCTATGTTGTAACTTTCACTAGAATTGCCACCTGTTAGTTATTTTAAGGAAAAGTTCCGTATTGAATAGGAAAATGTAGTGTGGTAATGCGTCAATTTCATAATGGCTCACATATGCGTTCCTTATTCTGGAGCTTATCACGTGGAAATCCTACTTTCCACTAATCAGAATTAGCCCAAAGATGCGTAAACATTTTCAGAGGAGGTAATTCTGATCGGAACTAAACATTTATCGAAGGGAAACAGAGTAGAAGAAAGATGGTCGTTATATTACAAATTCTTTCTAATCAAAAGAACATGTGAAAGAATGGAGGTAACATAAGGGAGCTGTCAATTTTAAATTAAAATAGATGCTTAGCTTTTGAGCATCAAGTACACGGTACCGGTAGAATAATAGTAATGTTAGCTTCAAAAATAAATGGCAAGGTAAATGTAATATAACACTGGTGAGAATGTAACGCGCATTGCGATTAAGCGAACATCAAACCTTACGACTTTACTTAGTCTATATCCAGATAAGTGGGCAGAACGAGTAGGTCTCTCTCTCTCTCTCTTTAGCGCAATAACTGTGGCTTATACATCAACAAAAGGAAGATATTGATATCGATCTTGTTTTGAAAAGAACGCGTTAACTCTTTTGGAAAAAATGTTTATTAAGGGGTGTGATATATTGCAGAATATAATTCATAAGGAATTCCTTATAAATAACCAATATGGCGGTTATGTAGCAGTGTTTTGTTATCTCTCTGTCAGAACAAACATTTTTCGGATACGGTCTCATTCGAGATCGTACCCTCTCACAACTAACATGTTAACCAATGTCAAAAAGAAGTTCAATAACCATCAACATGCGTACACAATCTGACTAAAATCAGATCTCCACTATTATACATGAAGATCAGACAGCGGCCTCTTAGGTAGGGGTCATGTTCTGGTAACATATGTTATTACCATAATCGCTAATTTTATCAACCTATCAGATGAAGTCTTATATCATTGCGTTTGGAGACTGAGCAGTGTGGATAAAGAGCACGAATGTGTACTAAACGATTTTGATTCACTTTCAGATTTTTTTAAAGCTGCATTTCCATTTGCTAATTCAAAGGTCACCAAAACATGACCCTTAAGCGGTCGTCGTCAGATCTTCACGTAGGGCAGCGGAAATCCGATTTTAATCAGACTGCATATGTTCATTTCCAAACTCGTCACCAAAACCAAACCAGTTACAAGATTGACACGGCAAACCATATCTTTGTATAATTATCCCCGTATCAAACCAACCAACCCCCCAGAACGTAATGATTCATAAAGCTCGCAATTTTCACCATAAGAAACTCTTGACTAAGCAAAATCGAAAATATTCATATAAGGCGGTAGCAACCGCGTCCCAGATAATGAAGCGGTAAGTTGGGCTCAAAATCGTTCACAATGAACATTTCGGTAAACGCACAAAACAGGAGAAAAAGGCAACTGCTCAAGAATATCGTAGGCCAGAACCTAATCTCGAACCTGACTATCACAAAAGTGTTTCAGCATTAGAACTGTCCACTTATGCAAAATGGAATCATGTATGTTTTGACACTACTCCAAATAACTAGGGTGAAATATGGAGATAAAGTACAGATGTTTCTACCTCATGGTCAAAATAATAATTTTTTAAAATACCCAAATCGAGAATTAATTTCATTACTTATGCTGGTGAAAACTGGATCAGGTCCCTATTTCACCAATATGTTGAATTAGTCCATATGTAAGAAAACGGAACGGTTAAACCCAAGTCACACTGTAAGTTCATCCATAAATATCCAATCCCACCCTCGTACTTGTCCATAATCATTTAAATTCTGTGCGAAGACGAATACGGCTCGACAAGTCCATTCTAAAAAATTCATGACGGAAAATTAACCTATCAAAATGGGAAGAATATATGTTCGGAATTATAGAATAGTGATGATAATATCAACCTACTCTTTACACCCCTATACATTATCAAACAGCCCCTCTTCTTTCCTAGTAACTTCGCCGTCGTGCAATCTTAACCAGGGACGGATTAAACTTCAAAAATCATTTTATGTGTTGTATATTAAAATGAATTTGCGACTGAAGAATCAAGTAACTGATGAAAAGGCGTAACAGCAAACCGCATTCACTACTAGTACGCACGGACAAACGAATAAGACTGGATTATTCTCCCTTTACCTCGGTTTAAAAAACTCTGGACAGTAAATACAGCTAATTTTAAAATATTAAATATTTAAAGAAAATGAACTTACTAATATCCTTCGAAGAGCCTCTTTCTTCCAGTTTTATGTAACTGATGTACTAACGTTATGCTAATACGAAACAATGGTCTTATGTACTGCATGTTTTGTGTTATACATTCCTGTGCCAACAAAACGCCTCTGCATTGTTGTATACATGTATTATGTAACATTTTATCACATGAGTGTGTGTTTGAACACACACACACACACACACACACACACACACACACATACATACATACATACAAAAGTTAATGTTTCCGCAGTGGTCATTACGCTGCATATTTGGCTACATAACTTCAAATCTATACACTGTATTTAATTCTATTCTAGCAATACCTGTACTATATAATGGTAATTACTAATAGGTAAAACTATTTCATAAACTGCTACTAGAACAAACAAGTTACTTTCTTTTAGTTTCTGAAACTCCATTCGGAGCCGACAATGTCCAAATGAATCAAACCCAAGTAATGCCAGGAGAGCACAGGCACAATATCTGCATATATGGTCATTTGCTCCGACAAGTGTAGCTGCTGTTGCTACGTGTGAAAAACCTCCAACGTTTTAAAAAGAAAATTTAAAACTGAGCCAATGTTTTGGGAAATATTTGGAGGTTTTGGAAGTAAAAAAACAATACATTGTTTGCTCCAGTGACAGTTGATATTTATCCTTTAGTTATGAGTTAATCGTAGATGGTAATGCTTAGGGGAAAAAAGCATGCAGAAAGAGAAACAAGGAAACAAATGGCCAAAAGAAACGCGCTCTTGATCAGAGCACAAACATAACGCGACAAAGATGTGTGCCCGCTCCGGTGGCCTAGTAGTTAGAGCGTCCGCCTCGGGTGCGGGAGGTCGTGGGTTCGATCCCCAGCCGAGTCATATCAACGACCTACAAAAATGAAACTAACATTTTCCTCGTGTGGCGCTCATCATTAGGAGGTTAGTGTTAGGACTGGTCGGACTGGTGTCAATAATGTGAATGGGTGGGACATCATGCTACATGTCTGCGGCATGATGCCCCAGTGCTAGACATCACTATAAACTGCCACAATACAGTCATCGTAGCGATGACTGAAAAATTGTTAAAGCTACGTTAAACATCCAAATCACACACATACACACACACAGATGTGTACACAGTTCTATCGGCATTGAACTGACGCACGAAACCCATCAGACGCCCTTATGCATCAGATCACAGGAGTCTGACGTTTTATCAATAAAGTACGGCGAAATCTCTGACAACATGAAATCACCTTATCGGTATTATAAATGAACACTGGAAAAATGGGCTACTTCCGTCTGGTGGATTCTAATAGAAAGGGTTTGTGACCGTAATGGTGAAAATAAAGGTTAATTCGCCGGATTGGATTCTTGACATGGTCGTCCAAGAGATGTTCGTTGGTGTGTCACTGTCTTTTGAATGTATATGTATATTTTTTTCAGTCTTCTTGCGATTCTGAAGCGATAAAAGACGCGTGAGAAAACTCGAATCGAGCGGAGAGTTGTGGTCACCGTTGCACTCCTTGTGTTCATTTATATTACCAATAAGGTTATTTCATATTGTCAGAAATTTCGTCGTACTTTATTGACAAAACGTCAGACTCCTATATGATCAGATTAAGTCAACGCAGTAATTTAAAGAAACAGTTTGTACGCTGGAAACATCTTAGCAACAAAATAAACTGCCATATATTAGAACAAAAATCAGTTTAATGCATTCGCAACTCCTTGGTCAAGCCGAGGTGGTATGAATGACATCTGTCGGACATATTAGAAGTATAATCTGTAGAACTGAGAACGAAGTTTCGGATGGAAGCGCACAATAGACAAACCATTTTTTAATATTAATTGGGGGAGGGATGGTTAGAGCGTCCCCTTCGGAAGCGGGAGGTCGTGGGTTCGATCCCCGGCCGAGTCATACCAGAGACTTACAAAAATGGCACTAACAGCTGCCTCGATAGGCGCTCAGCATTAAAAGGTTAGTGTTATGACTGGTCGGCCTGGTGTCAGGATAATGTCAATAATGTGAATGGGTGGGACAGGATGCTACATGTCTGCGGCATGATGCCCCAGTGCTAGACATCACTATAAACTGCCACACTGCAGACGTCGTAGCGACATGACTGAAAAATTGTTAATGCTACGTTAATCACACACACACACACACACACACACGAATAGCTTGATACAAATATTCCTCATCTGAATTTTGAAAGAAAAGAAAGAGAAAAAAAACAAACAATTATCTCCATTATATTATTTGAAAGGACTCTCCAACCCCGAAAACTAAATGCTTGATCCCAAAGTAAAGCAGTGTCATATGATCTCAAACTGGCTTCAGTGTCAAGTCTGTTGCAATACTGTCCAGAAATTGCACACTACAGAGAGTACTCCATTTTGCAATAAAGTATATATTATACTTTAATAGAAGTATGTACTATCTTTGAAGGGCGGATTTACTCAAGGAATTAAACTAACAAGATACTACTCGTAGCTGTAAGCGTACACTGAAATATACAAAATAAAAATAAAAATTATATATCACCTGTCATTTATGTACACGAGCATTCTCAAATTTCCCAAGGTTTCATCTGATTTTCTTTCAGACAAGTCCAATATGTTTAACTAATCCAAAATTTCTTAGAATAATCCAAATCAGCTCTAGCGTGCATAGGATATTGTATAAGAACTACAGAAACCAAAGGAACTAGCAGACTACCTGAAATTCCGTTGCTAGGAATCAGCTCGTGAGCACGATAAATGAAATCCAGGAATCCATATCTCAAGCACAGGACATGGTAAGACGTGTAATATATACATTCCATACAGAAGTTAACACATCTAAACGGTCTTCGAACGATCCATGAATTGCGCAGCTTGCGTGTTAATTATTATTTATGTCTAGTTTTAGATCGAAGCGACCGCCGCATAGCTCCGGTGACAGGTCATTCTTAAAACCGTTCAGCGGTGACTATGATAAGTGAGTGGATCTCTTCCGTCCGATTAGAATCCATTATAAGTAATAATATATCATTAATATGTCACGTATCCTTTGTTTTCATTTGTTGATCATATTAGATAAGCCGCACATGTTCTCCAATTTAATCGGTTGATTCTAACATGATTTCGTTCCGACTTAACATTTCGCGAAGCATACGGTACGGAAGATAATTAGCCTCAAGCTGTGACAAGCTGTTGTTTGTCACGCTATGCAATGAAGTCCCAATGCAAAAGACCTAATTTGTTTTCTATTTACAGTTATCGGACTTAGTAAATGACTCGCAAGCCATTAAGCTGAGATATAAACAAAAGCTTCTGCATAATCTATAAGTGTTGCTTCCTTAGCCACTTGCATATGTGTCAAATCGTAGATATGGTTTACATATAAATTATACAATGGCGGATCTAGAAATATCGTTCAGGGGAGTGAAGCGTAAACAAAGTAAGCGATGGGTCTTTAAGACAGTACACCAGGCGGGGACCGGCATGAAGGGATAAGTAAGCCCCCACCCCCCAGCTCCTGCGTTAGATGAGTTTAATTGGCATTATTTTAAAGCCTCAATGCCGCAGTTTATCATAAATTTCACCATTCTTCCAATCTAACTCAAAAAAGCTATCAGTCATAAACCGGTTTTCGAAATAAGCAGCATAGTAGGTATGATCGACATTCAAATGTTCATTTTAGAATTAAGAGGTGCAACAATTTAGTTCAGTCAACGAATTGCTCATAATTCAGATCATCTTCCTGAGTGCTCCAAAAGAATTGATGCGATACATTCGACAACTTCTGTTAGTGACTAACCTAATAACAACAACATTCGCACGTAGCGCACATATTGATTCAAGAGCGAATGAAACTTGCCCGCATTTTGAAAGCGGATCTGAGAGGGAAAAGCGTGCATTTGACCCCCCCCCCCAAAAAAAAAAGACTCGGGTGAATACTAGTAACCAGCTGAGGCACTGGACTATACATTAAAGTCCCAAACTTGGTCTGAAGACAGAAAGGTGTTACTTCGTATGTTTACAAATGTGACGTCATCAAATCTTGTGTTGCGGCTTACGAAATGTCGATATTATATGGTTTTAATGGAAACTAACGATATTTAGGACCAATATCTTTCAAGATACAGTATTATTCAAACATATAGTTGGCATATACAAATTTTTGCAAGTAAGAGCTTCATTGAGGGGCTTTAACTATCTAATTGTAAAGAAAACTTACAGTAAACGTTCAGTAGTGTCATACTAGGCGGTTTAAACTGGGCTTACAGATTTCGGCCAAAGCCCTTCTAAGCTCCTTGACTTTTATCCTTCCGTCACACGCGAGTGTATGCGGTATCGCTAAAAGTTAGGGAGTAAATAGTTCATAAGCTAGCGTAAATCTATGCAGCTATTATTAACTTTATTTATTTGGTAGATAATATAATTATTAATTACAACGCCCTTTTGGAGGCGAGAGAAAGTAATCCTGTTTGGCTAAACTAAACGAGAAGGTTCATTTCCCTGGCGAAATTCAAGGTTTTAATGTAACCTCCTTCGCGATATTAGACAGTCATAGTGTCCTGCCTTGGGAAAGATCTGAGTAATCCGAGGAAAATTCAGTAATTTATTTCGTTTAATAAATAGTCCAAGGGAAGTGGGTCTTGCAATTTGAAAAACCCGAAACACGAGAAGAGATTGGGAATTCTCTGGTGATAAGCTAGCAAGGACTCTGGAAGGTACAAAGGTACTGTCTCAGTTCCAAGAAATATTATCACTGATGTAAGTCTGTAATTAGTTGTTTAATTTATTCGTTTTAAATTTATACTTCAATTTTTTTCTCGATTGTAGAAGTTAATTGTTGCATGCATTTTGTTTCAAGTATTATGTGAATCATCAGTTCTAAGAATGCCATACAATATTTCATTTACATGAATGTGTTGGGATTTAGTGGGTTTTTATGTAATAGAAATCACGAATCGTCCGAATTTCCTGCTTTTTTTCTGATGCGAATTGTGAGAAGTAAATCATCTGTCTTAAATAATTTATAGCATGTATGCTGAGAATTTAATTTTCTATGTCTGGAAATATATTCAATTAATCGCTATTTGGCAAAGTAATGTAGTTAGAACAAGGAATGGAGTCCATTAGTTCATTTGCATAATTGAGATGTGAATTATTTTCAAGCGAGAACAGATGGCGTCAGCAATATGAACGCGTGTCGACTGGCAGCTCATCTAGTAATTTACACTCCACAGCTGGGTGTGATGGTTTGTCAAAGGGGTCTAATTATGTCTCGTTGCAGTAAGAACGAGTAGCCGCTAACAAGACATTAATTTATGATGGTAGGGAGTGTGTATCAGGTGGCGAACCGACTTAGTACTGTCGAATTACGATAGACGATATGTGTGTGTGTGTGTGTGTGTGTGTGATTACGATTTTTAACGTAGCATTAACAATTTTTTCAGTCATTTCGCTACGATGTCTGGAGTGTGGCAGTTTATAGTGATGTCCAGCACTGGGACATCATGCCGCATAATGTAGCATGGTGTCCCACCCAGTCACATTATCCTGACACCAGGCCGACCAGTTATAACACTAACCTGATAGATGATATCTGACGTAAACGATAGTGGGAATATTTTGATCCCATGTGAAGAAAAACTTGACACGTATACAGGCTGGGTATTATATTTTTATTTGAATGTATAAATAATTTCCATATCTGAACTGCAGTGCAGTTTACAACCAGGACGGAATAAATTGCAATATTTTGCATACGGACGTTCGGGGTATTCTGCTCTACAGAGATACTCGGTGGAGATAATACAATTTGTTATTCCATCAGTAATTTCCTATTGTAGTTTATTGTTTACTCGATCCGGGAAATAACACCGTGGTCGATCATCTCCGAGATAACAATAACCAAAAACCATCAGGAGGAGGAACCACACATAATCAAACCTTCTAACACATCTTGCATTGACTTTGGCAGAAATACTTTGAGAATATTATTTAAAACAATTACCGCGCGCGCGCGTGTGTGTGTGTGCGCGTGCGTGTGTGCACTTATTAGTGAATGTAACAGCAGTAGCAAAGATCACCAAAGAGAGATTAATTAAAGAGAGCATTATAATATTTGGAACATCAGAGTAGTTTTTTTTCGTAAGAATGTGAAATATATAAAAGATTAAGAGTGTAAGCAATTGACGCAAAGTCAAGAGTCTTGTGAAAACAGATTTACATGCAAAGACACAAGACATTATGGAGTCAATATACAAACAGTGGAATACATGTTACGTCATCGGATGTCATTGTACAAGCAGTGATCATTTACAAGTTGGTATAATATTTTGTACTGATCAGCATGCAGTGATTTGGTCAGATAACGAATTGAAGATAATTATATCCAAACACAAAACAATTTTTGACCGTTCATGCAGCCTGGTGAAATAGTTTGTCAACAGCGCACTGCAGCCTTTAAGAATGACTTTCACAGATGACAAGTATTTTCAGCAAATGAATGTACAATGAAATATTATCAATTGAGAGTATTTTAACAACCCTATATATTCGGTAAGAGTGCATACGCCTCAAAATACACAAACTATCAATCGAGAAAATGGATGGTTATTTCTAATAGACAATACAATTTGCAAATATATAAGTTGTTCAATATACAATTAATGTAAAGGTGTGTGCATGGAAAAATATACACTCCATAACAGAACATGCCATTAGAAATAGTGTAAATGGCATGTGTTGGTCTAGATGCTGACCATGTCTTAAATGTGGTAATCGGAGTAAATACGCGTAATCAGCTTGTCTGGCCAAGCGCGAGTATTATCGTGCGCGCCGGCGACGATTTGCCAAAACAACAAATATAGAACCAACGACCATAGAAAAACATGCAGCATCAAAATAACTTAAATGTGTTTATCCAGACTTTTGTTGGTTGCTAGAATCACGTCATATATCCAGTCGTGTCCAAGGCCCACAGTAATTTTATCCAGGATATGCTTTAGACCATAGTGTTCCTGATAGCTTCGTTAACGCAGTAGTCACGTCACCGCCGGTGGCTTTTTTTCACAAACTTATTTACTTCACATCGGACACAAGTTTCAGTGATTGCACGTTGGATTTTCAGAACGAGTTTTCATGCGACATCGCACACACTGTGAAGACATGATTGTATTGTACATCAAGTATCATTCAACATGGCATCACGAAAGAGAAAAGCTCTGCTTTTACCGTTGTTGGCTCTTCGCACGGGCAAATCCCAGGCCAGCCAAGCCTGGTGACATCTTTCGAAACACAGTTTGCGCGTGAATGATTGGCCCTGCCTGATTCGAGAAAATAGAAATGTTATTGAATCTTACCATGAGATGGTTAACGTGCAATCCCC
Organism: Sinohyriopsis cumingii; assembly: GCA_028554795.2. Taxonomy (NCBI): domain Eukaryota; kingdom Metazoa; phylum Mollusca; class Bivalvia; order Unionida; family Unionidae; genus Sinohyriopsis; species Sinohyriopsis cumingii. Next base: position 50,165,061 of record CM068835.1, on the reverse strand, counting down.
TGTACGCTGTTGCGCCTTTGGCGGACTATCAACTATGCTGATATAGTCGGGGATTATACGAACCGATGCGCTTCAGTTGTCACCAAGAAGCATATCGTCCACCACTGAATTTTTTTCACAGTCGATTGATGAAGCTCCCATCACTGATGACCTTGATCCGATTGAGAATAATGTTCTGTCCGATGACAGAATACTTGAATACCAAGATAACCCGCGAGAATATTTACCCGAGGTCGACATAAAAATAGCAGGCGTGATGTATGTGACACAATGATACCCACATGTGCCAAAAAGTGATCCAAGGCAGCTGTAACGTGTTGATATTTCGTGGCATGGACGCGCATGGTCTAGCAAACATTAATTGGACCCGGTGTTCTACCAACCACTTGAATTATGTTAACGTAGGTCACATAGGACCCGCATCGTTTCTGCAATACTGACTTGACTAGAATGACCGGTTTAGAAGCGGCTATTTAACAGCCATAATACATATATACAATAACGATATCCGCTAGCGATGCCATAGCAGAGGCTAATGACCGACGATCTAAAGCCGTGCGCGATAAACTAGAAGTGCTACTCGAGTACATAAATGTAATCAATGACAAGCTACAATCGCGACAATGCGCAAACGAAGACACCATAGTGGGATCAAATCAACAAAAGAAAGCGTGATCTAGACCCCAGAAAAAGCCGAACAAGCGAAAAGGTCGCGGACACTACCAAGGACATAATGGGAACAGAGGAGAAACCTGATCTAATCATGCGTGCACCAGTACAAATTTGGCAGAAATTGAAACAAAATTTGAGGACTTTTAAGAGAAAATTCGGGAGATGCATACGCGTGTTCCACAGAAAACACCCGGGTATATATCACAGCTAAACATAGGTACATACAAAATTATTGAACAGGTGCGGAAGATGATCTTTAAGGATTCCCTAGGATTTTCAGCTATTATTCCCAAAGCCAAAGAATGAAAAGTCTATATGCTGAAGTCTCAACGACTAACAACATACAACCGAGTCACATCAGCGAAAAATGGACCGTTTTGGTACTTGGATAATGGTATGGAGCTACAAAAATGACAAAGGATAAAGTTATTGGTTCTGAAGGAAAAAAAGGATACTAAATTCCTGTAAGATATTAAAGCAGACATTTAAATTATTTTTGGTAAAACATTATAGGTCTTGTAATTCGGATTCACGGGTGCACGTGTCTTCTGAGAAAGAACCATATCTCTACCCAAGGAGGAAGATCTCCCCATAAATCACTTCCACTTGGAAAATGTACTGGCGCTCGTGCAGCCAAACACAGGATCACAAAAGGTTCTATAACAACAAAACATTACATAGTAACAAAATTCAAACGCGTGTATTAGACCAAAGACAGGTAAATGGACTCATGGATCTGTTGGAAACACTAGTAGTGTCGGCTCGTGCGGGCAACAACGCACCAGAAGTTATCGATAAGGCCGCTACGATTTGACACGGTTGCTTACCAACGATATCTAGGGCCGGGGGACGTTTCACCTGAACTCAATGAAGACAATACTGTATATTACGACACGATAACGAGTTCTGAAGTAATTTCCACTGAAATACTTGCGTATGTTGCGATACACAATGATACTGAACTTCGTTTAAGAAATTCAACGGAGTATTTTGTTGGTGATTAGCAAAGACACAAAAATTTTCATACGTGAATATGAGCCTCCACACGGCTCTGCCATTTCGATGAATCTGCACCATACACGGTTGATATCACACGGTCGTCCACAAAAACTTTTCTCGGTTGGCCTACACATTCCCAAGAACCAATAAATCTCACACACTGGGTACCATATTGTGCCAGACATTGTCAGAATTACCTCAAAAATTCAGAACAAGTTGACCAGCGTCACCATCGGTTTTCAAAGTGGAGTTCTCCGTAAACGTAACTGCTCAAGGTTATATACCGTTTGGGTTTTCACCAACTGTGGAACCGGGTGATTTGACACCTATTACTGACGTAGGGCCTATGCATCTTCCAAGCCACAATCCAAGGTTGGCACATATTCATTTTACCAATGCGGACTATGTTGGACACGTGGTATATCTCCGCGAGGAGACCTCGATAATACAACTAAACATTAGACTTCGATATGATATTTATTAAATGACAATCATACGTGAAGGTGTGATACCAGTACGTAGTATTAAGGCGATAAAACCCGTTTACATGGCATATTTCGGAACTGGCCTTCATGATGAAATCCAGAGATTGTTCACACGCGTACCAAGGGTGATCGCAGCCTTGCATTTGCGCGTCAAAAAAATAAAAAAAATAAAAATAAAAAAATAAATAAATCCGCGAGTCGGTCAAAAGATCTGGGATTGCAGCAGTTAATTGGATTCGAGATCGACTACAACAATTAGAAACTGCAGGTAGAACAAAAGGCGATTACACTTCCATCAACAGTAGCAATGGTCGAGTCGGTCAGTAAAATCATAAAATGTCGTTCAAAAGCGTATAGTTTATTCAGCGACTGCAAATCTGGCAATGGAAGAGAATTACCATTGTCTCACAAATGGTATTATACAAAAGCCCTATTAATATACACTTAAAAACAGGGGCACAATTTGAGGAAGTATCCTATCCCACGTTTGACGTGGATGCACCTTTGATGATATTGAAGCAAAATAGGTGTTCAGTATGATTCGTGCTCAAAAAAAGATCCCAGTCACGAAAATCAAATAACTTTAAAAGTGCATGATACCTTTCGGCATTTTATCCTTTGTGAGGTCTTTGCGTAAATCGATGGAAAACATACGAAATAACAAGGCTGATCCCTGGGTTGGATTTGTCAACAACGATATCATGACACTGTTTAGCAGCACACATTGTTTCGTCGATGTAAAGGAAATCGAAGCATGACTGAGCAACGTTAACTGTGCCACAAATTGTTTAGACTTATTAGATACAGCGATGAGTATGCATAGTTTGCTGGCCCTTTTATGATGTTTAATAAGTACGCATCCGATAATGCAGATCACGTACATTATATATGTATACGATTTCGAAATCATGTTGGCGATAATAACGCAATTGTAGAACCCGTATCTACCAACACTAACGTAAATTTTAACCTTGGATTTTTACAGCGCCGACTTCAACTTTACCAAAACTCACTGTAGTTTTTGTGTGAGATTTCTCTATATTACTGTTGTAGCAATACCAACTCGAGGCCATCTTGAGTTTCATCAGTGCCGACCCTATTCCCACCCCACTCCAATCCCACCCACCCCCGCCTGACCCTGTTTTAACGAATCAAACTGACTGTTTTAATGGTGAAAATCTTCTCTTAATTGTAAGAAAAGTTTTGCTTATATTCGTAATACTCAAGAATGTGCATGCTAATTACTTTTCTCGGCAATGTAGTTTTGGGATTCAGTTGAAAAGTGCCAAATTACTGAAGACAAAAATTCGCTCATAAATTATTTGCAGAAAATTACTTTGACGCTTACAATTATCAACTTCTGTTTCAAGCAAAAATGAAAATGTTACCAACGTGAGAAATTAAATCTAGTAACTTTTTAAATGTCAACAATAACATTACTACTACTACTACTACTACTACTAATAATAATAATAATAATCCATCTGTATGTAGATTGACACTTACATTTCCTGTTCAATCTTACTTCTGAAGTCGTTATTCAGAAATATTTTATCCGAGCTATACCATATTTTAAATTTAATACAACTACATTATTCCCTTTTTCTCTATATTCTACTCCTGCCCCTGGGCTACAACTCTGGCAAGGAAGTGATGTCAAGAAGTAGTGCTCTTTTCGGTTCAAGTGTTCTTTTACCTGTAATTTACTCACATTTTAACCGCTTCGATATCCATATGGAACATCGTAATTTACTCATACTTTCCCTAATTCAATTTATAATATTAAAAACATTTGTATTGCGCAATAAATGTTGCACTGATACCGAGAAGAGATGATGAAAGTAGTAATGATGATGATGATGATGAAAATGATGAATACTTTTTTTTATACATTTACCCTGGCAGAGAGAGACGGAGAGAGAGAAAAAATTATTAATTAGCGCCATCATTAAGTCAAGTTGAAAAATACTTTTGTACACATATTAAGGACCAATAGAAATGGAGTAAAGTCAACTAAAACAGTTCCATATCGATTACTTGAATTATTTTATATTAGAAACTCATATCGTACTGAGGGGGCCCCCGAATGGTCGAGTGGTCTAAAGCGCTCTCCGTTACGGATCACTGCCATCTCACCTCTGCCTGCGTGGGTTCAAGTCTAGGATTCGGCCAATGTGGGTATGTGAGAAAGCTTGCCAGTAGCTTCTCGTGGGTCGGTGGTTCTTCCCGGGGTTTTCCCGGGTTCTTCCTCCACCATTAATACTGGCCGCCATGCATAGCCTATCGTGTGCTGAAAAATGGCGTTAAACCCACAACAACAACAACAACATATCGTACTGAGATGATAACAAGCTCTGAAAACACCGACTTAAAGGATTAGCAGCCATGTATCTCAAGACTGGAATACGTTAGTGGTGGTTTATTGTAGCAAATTAATTTTAGCCAGTAACCCTTGAGTGGAGCCGATAAAACATATTGGCGACAATAAAAGTGATGTCCTCAAACATCAGATTCTCAAACACAAGAATGTTATCTTCGTTACAAAATACTTTGGAATAAATTGTCTCAAACTGAACTAAGTGTAATTCATTGTGGCACAACGTCATAGGAAGAGTCGTGACGTTACACTTTCTGTCACTTTAACATGGATTTTACTGCCGCAAATTATAATCTGTGGCCAATCAGAACGCGCATTACATTCGTATATGTTAAATATCTCTCAAATATTTTCTTATGTTGATTTATTCTGATACAAATTCTTATCTTAGATAAAAGCATAATTAATATGCAGTCTCTTGCTCATAATACAAGGCATTCAGATATCGATGGCAATAAACCGATCATATCATAATTCTGGCTTCTTGAGTGGTGGTCGACACCTACCTAGTACAGTCAATAACGGACTGAAATCAACTCTGTTAACATGAGTGTGTGTTGGGCCCATTCCCACTCATGATGCCTTTTATTCAGGTCGTTAGGGACATATAGTCCTACGACCTAACGGTCGTTAGGGACATAGAGTCCTACGACCTGACGGCTAAATTAGCAGTGCTCCTTGAGCACTTAAACGCCTGGGGGATGTGGCACTAATTCCTTCCCCCAGGAACATTTAGCATTTCGCTGTGCGGGAATAAACCCGTCGCACATGCACTTTTGGGCGCACGCAACGTAAATCCAAGTAATCAATCAATTCAAGAGTGGTAACAAGGTCAGCCAACGAGATAAAAGATCACCTCATTATTATCAAGGACCCTGCTTACTTTCTAAAGTGTGTACGATTTTAATGATATTACCCTATATTTAAACAGGATCCAAATATTTTCTTCATGTGGTAATAACCCTAGTCTATCACAAGCAAGATCATATCATAAATATACTTGTATCTCATTCATTACTTACACAGTCGAAGATCAAAATGATTGAAACATACATTTAAAGTTTGAGCAGGATAGGGTTACAAATATGGCAAAACAGATGCAAGATCACTTCGTTAATTTGCGCGGATCACGAGTGAACTCATCCAAGATCTTGATTATATCAAGAAATATTTTATGTTTGGCCATGAATTAGTGGATTTTCCCAGAGAAATTACGTTGGTAATTCACTGGAGTGAAATACCACAGATATTTTACCTGGAATTAGAAAGTAGAATTGTTACTACTTATATTTTCTGAGCGAATATACAAAACACCGCACAGCATAAACGGTAAACAGATGACATTGTCGCGTAGGATAACACAAAAATCAGTTAGCGGTTATACAAGTTGCAAGCCAATATGCTTGAGCATAAAATGAAAAAAAAAAGAAAGTGTGTTTGAAACACTTGAATAACAGATATATTTCATCTCCTGGGTTAAAAACTTGATTATTTTCACTCGATGAAATCTAGGCGTTATTCACTAGTTTCAAGCAAATACCCGCTATATATACTGGTCTGCCAAGAATCATGACGTTGTCAAACTGGCGTTGTCCAGAACTCGATTAGTTCCAGAATAATACTATACTCCAATAAGCAATTTCAGTTTTTTACTGAACAATTCAAACAAATGTTTTTCCTGTCAAAAATATCAAAGTACAGAATAAAACACGTCTGCAGACGGCGTTACAAAATGAATGCAAGAAATCGGGAAAAAGGTAGGAATAAAATCTGATAGCATAGTTCACTCCTTATATAAACCTTCAGGAGTCTCTAGCGACAATATGTCACAACATACCCCACGTGACATATCTTACTACTCAATCTAATATTTCAAAATACCTATTCATGTGACTGAACTCATTAATATGAATTAACCTAATCCCTCTAAGATACCACCTGACCTATCTGTCTAATGGGTAAAAGGCCGAATCTAGTAAACACATTTACTAATAATATTATTATTAGTAACTGTTAACGCATAGGCAAACGTAACCATGCTGTTTATAGATCCTATGCAATTTTGTGTTTTTTAATATCTTAAAATAGACCACATGCACGTACGAAATCCAGCTATAGATAATTACAACAATATACAGCCATGATTAAAAATTACAAACTTAGACAAAATCATGTAACAGAACTTACAAAAAGTATTGGTATGCATAACACTTCTGAACCATAGTTTAAAGATTGAGAACTTTGTGATTAATGGCCAATATTATCTTCAAGTTAATGGTACAGTAATATACACCAAAGTGTGGCACCCTGAAATTCCAATATACTGGGGTTGGGGTCGAGCTAGAGCAAAAGTTTCAGAATCCAGCATTCTCAAACCGCTAAGCTGGTACATAGAACACACCGTAGCAATTTCAACTTTTTTAACATATGCTATCAGTTTCCATCCCATCATTAAATTCATGACCGAGTCATCAAACAAATCTAATATGGTCCAGAACACCCCAGCAATATTACAAGGTTACAGTATTAAAACTAAGCTTGTATTACAAATCTGTCCACTCCTATTAATATCTCTTACCCGCCAACTTTAAGCTTAAACATGTAATCAAATAACTTCCGTTTACATATATCTTCAACGAATTTGCTCAAACGAGGAAGCGCTTAACAAAACACTTGCCAATTAAAAAGACACATTAAATGAAGGTGATACAAGAAGAAAAAAAAACAACAACAGAACCGGCTATAGAAAAAGCTAATGTCGTCGAGCAAAGCGGTTCACGCTGATACAAAGCAAAACCTGCCAGCAATTGTTTCCATTTCTTAAGAACATACGACCCAGACGTCACAATCATAGCGCAAATTTTCCGAAGGCATGGGTACATTACCGACTCATCTGCACGTTGTTGTTGTTGTTGTTGTTGTTGTGCAGTTTAACGCCATTTTTCAGCACACGATAGGCTATACATGGCGGCCAGTATTAATGATGGAGGAAGAACCAGGGAAAACCACGGAAAGAAACACCGACCCACGAGAAGATACTGGCAAGCATACCCACATGGCTGAATCCGAGACTCGAACCGCCTCAGACAGGTGAGATGGCAGTGATCCGTAACGGAGAGCGCTTTAGACTACTCGGTCACCCTCATCTGCACGTCTAAAGAACTTTAATGAATTTTTAAAAGACCAACTATGTTTGCTTACCTACGACCATACAACTTACAGACAACCCTTCTGTTCGTGTGTGTGTGTGTGTGTGTGTGATCAGGATTTTTCAGTCATATCGCTACGATGTTTGCAGTGTCTGCAGTGTGGCAGTTTATAGTGATGTCCAGCACGGGGGACATCATGCCGCAGACATGTAGCATGATGTCCCACCCAGTCACATTATCTTGACACCACGCCGACCAATCCTAACACTAACCTCTTAATGCTGAGCGCCAAGCGAGGCATATGTTAGTACCATTTTTGTAAGTCTTTGGTATGACTCGGCCGGGGATCAAAACCACGACCTCCCGCTTCCGAGACGGACGCTCTAACCATTAGACCACCGGAGCGGTCGTACCCTGTTTAACTCCAAGCATGATACAGAAGCAAGGACATACAGTTGTGCAGAATGACGTTACCTAATCTGAAAACAATTATCCAGATAAAGCTATTTCACTGCCTTGCCCTAGCGACATCTATTGGATGTCATGAGTTGTCTGCCTTATTTAGTCATGCCAGTTAACCAATAGCGTGTAACAACGGTGCATTGTACATCGGCCGAAACTGGTGGAGGCAGCTGCCCTTAAAAAGACACTTTGCAAGTTTAACATCTAACTTATAACTACGTACCAGAGTGAAGCCATTACAACTGTATTTGATGGAAAGGGGGTATTTCTGCAAACACAGATCGGCAGTGGAAAACTGCTTATTCAAGATTCCATTCAGGTTGTGAGCGCCACTTGTTTCAGTCATGTAGAAACAGTGTTCAAATTTGAACAACTTGATTTTGTATGGATGCGGTAGCTTGCCACCGCAACCCATGAAATTCACAGATCCAAAGCAATGACATATCTTATCGATCCGCCATGGTGTAGACAGCTTAACATATCGGAACCTCGGCTAGCGAAGATGCGTTGTCCCAGGGAATCATTTGTAAGCATCGCATCATTTTGTCGAGCTTACAAGATCTAAATATGCTCTTCAAACGAGATATTAAATTCGCTCCATGTGTCGACAACACGGATTTCCGTAAATAAACAACCTTTTTAGTAGTTTTGGTTCCTAAAATATGTAGTTTGCGCCATAGACATTGTCGCACGACAGTACTAACGTTACACACCAATAAACATTCTTGGCTTTCGCTTCGATAGCGCTATATTTTGTTGCATGGGTCTAGACACAGATCTCATGGCTTTAAAAAAAACATCAACCCGTATACCACGCATAAGCGTTAAAAATAACATTATATGTCAATAGTCAGTTTAGCAGTTAATTTGTAAATTGCTCCCCCTCCCGACCGCTCAGGTGGCCTAGTGGTTAGAGCGTCTGCCTCGGATACGGGAGGTAGTGGGTTCAAAACCCGGCCGAGTCATACCAAAGACTTATACAAAATGATACTAACAGCTGCCTTGCTTGGCGCTTAGTATTAAGAGGTTAGTGTTATGACTGGTCGGCCTGGTGTCAGGATAATGTGACTGGGTGGGACACCATGCTTCATGTCTGCGGCATTATGACCCAGTGCTAGACATCACTATAAACTGCCACACTGCAGACATTGTAGCGATATGACTGAAAAATTGTTATGCTAAGTTAAAAATCACACACACACACACACACACACTCACACTCCCCCTCCCATCCACCAATGTAGATTTCGTAATATCATCTCACATGTTATTAGGTCTATAACGTCTTTCCTTCACTGTCTCGTTTTAATTTTGTTATCACCGCTTTGGAATTTTTCTTATAATATTTTTTAAGCCTTACTAAGCTGACTATACGAACCATTAAGTCTCACAAAGTTGGTTACAAGAGACATTAGATCTTACATAGATGATTACACAAGCCATAGGTCTAACAGACCTCATTACACAAGAGTCTAGGTCTTACAGAATTGTCTACACGAGATATCAAGTCTTACAGAGCTGACTACACGAGCCATTTAGGTTTACAGAGCTGAAGACACAAGACAGTGGGTCTGAAGCTGATAGCAAGTGACATTAAGTCTAACAGAGCTGATTACACAAGACATTAGGTCTTACAGAGCTGATTACACAAGACACTAGGTCTTGCAAAATTTACATAGCTCATTACACAATACACTAGGTCTTGCAGAATTTACATAGCTCATTACACAATACACTAGGTCTTGCAAAATTTGCATAGCTCATTACACAATACACTAGGTCTTGCAAAATTTACATAGCTCATTACACAATGCACTACTTCTTGCAGAATTTCATATCTCATTACACAAAAGACTACGTCTTGCAGAATTTCATATCTCGTTACACAATACATTAGGTGTTGCAGAACGTCTTATACAAGCGACTAAGTAATACATAACTGACTACACGTGACACAGTATTACAGAGCGAAATACGCAAGACACTTAGGTTTACAGAACTGATTACACAAGACACTGGATCCTAATGAGCTGATTACACAGGACACTGGATCCTAATGAGCTGATTACACAGGATAGTGGATCCTATACAACCGATTACACAAGAAACTGGGTCTTACAGAGCTGTCTACGCAAGACATTTGGTTTTACAGAGCTGATTACACAAGACACTGAATCCTACTGAGCTGATAGCACAATAGACTAGGTCTTACAGAGCCGTCTATACAAGGCACTAGTCATTAATAAGCGACTGTCTGACATGAAGATCAAATGTATATTTTCTTCGTATTATGTAATAATTAATCAGTCATGCAAGTATATTGTAACTCATATCATTATGATACAGACCACCGACCACTTGCGGTCGTACCGGAAATAAAAAGTTCAAGCTGCTTTTCATTATCACAGTTCTCTAAAGACAAGAAGAAGAAAAAAACACTGCTAGTTATTACCATGCTTTAACGCTGGAATACTGTAAAACAGCCGTCTGTCTGTCCGTCTGTCTTTCCGTAACAATTACTCCTATTAAACTGTTTTGTGGAATTAACACATGTTGTTATTTTTTAGGTTGTCTATGAAGTAACCATCAGAGAGAGGGGTATGATTTTTGGATCCCTCCGCTGGGGTCCCTAGGAAGTGGCCAACAGTCCTATTACAGTGACATTCTTAAAGTGTTTTGGACCAAAGTTTGTACATGTTGCAGGTGGAGGACACGTACAATTTATATTTATTTGGGGTTACGAACCATATGTCACCGTCCAGAAGGGTACTGGGATGGGAGTAAGCGAATAAGTCATACAAAGCATGGGTGTTTGCCCTGGTAATCCATAGATGTTGCTCTAGTTCAGGGTTCTATTTGTAAAAATAATTGAAAAATAATTATACATATAGCAATCGGGTAAACATCACGTGTCCGAGTTAACAAATATCGACTTCTGATTGGTCAATAACTGGATGAAGTCATTCAAAATGTCCTGGACTACAATTATTAGACCATTTAGCGGTGCGTTCTAAACTACTGTGCAAGTTAAACTGACTGGAACTCCGAGATGCATTGGTCTTTCACAGATCACTCAGACGCTTTCAGGTTTTGTCATGCTTTCTGCAAACTTAGATAATGTAATGATTTATAGTCTTAAGAATATGACTGCAATGGACTGGGAACCTGCTTAATACATGTGCGCGTGCTGTATAACCTGATAAAGACGTTCGAGTATATTAGTATACGGTATTTACAAGATGTGTTTCGCGTCCGACCGATAGTCAGAAAGCTGGCAAGTGGACCTTTTTTTAAGTTGGTTAGACTTGATTCGATTGACCCATGCAATTACTTTATCATGCCAACGAAATCGGAATTGAAATATCTTATTTACTAAATCATGTTGTGGTAAACAGTGTACACTGAATGCCATATTAATAACTGCTTCTTGGTGATCCTAGGTACCTCTGACAAGTCTAATTGCAAACCGCTTGTGAATCGCCTTGACATTTCCCAAGCTGCACCTATCAATAGTTCTCTAAACAAACACCTGAATCTCGTGAGAATGAAGTTTGATTTCGTTAAGCTTTTAACAGCACATCAGAACAAATAGGTCATTTAGTGTCAAAACAATTGGAATAAAGTAACATGCCCATGGTCACACCACGGTAGCCGACCTGGCCTGATGGTAGGATTCGAACCCGCATACTTCCATTCGCGAGTTCTGCACACTAACCAAGCCATTGCGACCACTGGTTTCATTAGTTGCCTCTTACGACAATCAGGAGGGGCCCCGAGTGGCCGAGTGGTCTAAAGCGCTCTTCGTTACGGATCACTGCCATCTCACCTCTGTCTGCGGCGGTTCGAGTCTAAGATTCAGCCAATGTGGGCATGTGAGAAAGCTTGTCAGTAGCTTCTCGTGGGTCGGTGGTTCTTTCCAGGGTTTTCCGGGTTCTTCCTCCACCATTAATACTGGCCGCCATGTATAGCCTATCGTGCTGAAAAATGGCGTTAAACCCCACAACAACAACAACAACAATCAGGACTGTTTATCGGACCTATTTAACATCACAGGTGGTGTGATAATGAAAACAGTTGCCTTAATTCCGATTTTATAGAGTGAACTAGGCCATTAAAGTTGTCACACTTGTAATCTTCATTATGGGCCGTAAGCGCGTTTTACTTTTGCAAAAAAAACAAAAAAAAAACAAAGCCGTGAAGATGATGCATTCACAACATTTGCCTATTTAACTGTATTCAGCAATAATTACACAATAATTCTGATTTCAAAATTTCTTCTGAGCAATTTGGTTCGAGTATTGGAGTGCATAACAACAAACCTTTCCTTGTTTTATGCTTTGGTGTGGAAAACTGCCAATCTGCCTATTTAGATTTCCCACACTGACTCTTTAGTAAATAAAACAGGTTTACGTGCGAAGAGTGATTCATCTTTATAACGGTAAAAATAATACTCACAACAACAGAAGAACAAACCCGCATCTGTATTTATAATCTGCGATGGTCGATCACAGACGGGCAGAGCCGGTTCAGACGCATTACAGTTAAACTCGTTTATAACGAACCTCTTCGGACTACTGCAGTTACTTCGTTACAGCCATGCTAGTTGTAAGCAACACGCTTCGAGAGGAACGCTAATTCACTTTGTTGTGTCCGTGTAGGTAGTAACCGAGTTTGCTACATAATTACTAGTATTCCAAATAGGTATTAAGAATTCTGAAGAAAAAGGAAACACTCCAATTTTTTTGTTACGCAAATGATATTAACTGGTAAAGGGTTCTTAATGTTCTTTATGCATAAATCCAGTGGCGTCGCTAGGGGGGTGCGGACCGCACCGGGTGACACCATCTCAGAAGGGTGACACCAAAATGAAAAATTGCAAATTTTACAGAGGGCACACTGCTCGGTCTAGTCGGATTTCATAAGCGGATAACCGATCATAGTTAAATACATGACTAGTAGGCACAGTAGTGGCGTCGCTAGGGGGATGCGAGGGGTGCGGACTGTACCGGGTGACACCATCAGAGGGGGTGACACCAAAATGACATTACTAAGGATTCTGTATGGTCTGTTACGGAAGGAGGACTATGGGGGTGACACCATGAGCTACCGTACTGGGTGACACCAACCCGAGTGACGCCACTGCATAAATCGAGTACTGCTCCGTCTCGTGAAGATACAGAGGTTACTGGATGAGGGAAAGAGTCTGCCGAATGCATATAGGTGTGTTCTTTTACGGGTGGCATAAAACGTGTGCCAAACAAAGTATCACTGCACTAATTATTTCCCACAATCCTCAATAATAAAGTTAATTAAAAAAATATACTTCCTGCACTAATTCAGTGGGCGCATCACATACCGTCCAAGAGACCCATTTAAGACTTCAGTTTAGACATCAAAAACATAGAACTCCACAGTATAACACGGACAAATGTGTCGTATTCAAATCTGGATTATAAAAAAACAACAACAAAAAAAAAAACGAGCATCTGGAGGCAAACATTCGAAACATGGACCAATTTCACATTTGTTTTAAACGCAAGTAGATGTTATTATCACAGTAGGTAGAAAAGTGATTCAGCTTTTTTCTTCTGCCCAAATGCATGTACTTAAGTCACACCCAACCAGATTTTCCATTTGAATCAGAATAAAAATTGAGAGAGAGAGAGAGAGAGAGAGAGAGTGTGTGTGTGTGTGTGTGTGATTAGGATTTGTAATGTAGCTTTAACAATTTATCAGTCATATCGCTACGATGTCTGCAGTGTGGCAGTTTATAGTAATGTCTAGCACTGGGCCATCATGCCGCAGACATGTAGCATGATGTCCCACCCAGTCACATTATCCTGACACCAGGCCGATCAGTCCTAACACAAACCTCTTAATGCTGAGCGCCTAGCGAGGCAACTATTACTACCATTTTTGTAAGTCTTTGGTATGACTTGGCCGGGGTTCGAACCCACAATATCCCGCTTCCAAAGCGGACGCTCTAACCACTAGGCTACGTAGCTTTAACAATTTATCAGTCATGTCGCTACGATGTCTGCAGTGTGGCAGTTTATAGTAATGTCTAGCACTGGGGCAACATGCCGCAGACATGTAGCATGATGTCCCACCCAGTCACATTATCCTGACACCAGGCCGATCAGTCCTAACACTAACCTCTTAATGCTGAGCGCCTAGTGATGCAGCTGTTACTATCATTTTTGTAAGTCTTTGGTATGACTCGGCTGGGGTTCGAACCCACGATCTCCCGCTTCCAAAGCGGACGCTCTATCCACTAGGCCACCGGAGCGGTCGATCGAGAGAGAGAGAGAGAGAGAGAGAGAGAGAGTAATAGGGATTCAGTCGCACAGTTGTGATCTTGCTTCTTCCGTTACACTGCGTCCTTGTTATTAATTGCTGGTATTCGGTTAAACACAATCCATTGTATTGCACTGATGGAGATCATTAAACAGAGAAATACTTTTAAGACACACGGTCCTAATGGTATGGAAAAATGGGAATCAGCCTGGAAATGGGTGAACATAATATATATATATATATATATATATATATATATATATATATATATATATATATATATATATATATATATATATATATATATATATATATATGGGTTAGGCTGACCAGGACTGGTTAATAATGTAAGTCATATTGTAGGAAAAAGAATCTTTTGAAAGCTTATCCGAGCTGTAAGTAAAAAAAAAAATAGAGATATTGTTTTATTGATGGAATTTCAGTACTCTAACAGTCTTGAGTTTGGAACACTCATTACTAAAATTAGCACCTGACTCTTTGGTGCGGAATTAAAAGCACATGTTTCAAATACATGCAGGTCCAGAAAATGCCACGGCTCATATCCTTTCCTCTATACAGAAGCTGCCATCCATGGTTCATCTATACTGATAATTATAGGTTTGATCACGAGCACAAAAATTTGAAGTTATTGAATTTTTAATATCATGGTGTTTGCATAGGTTTACTATGGGAACTGAATTAGTACCGTGAGGCCTATAGACATCCACAGCAATACATAGTGACTCCACATATGTATGTGCAATTAACTTTACTAACAATGCAATCATATGGTTCTATTTGGGGATAACAAGCAAAATTAATACATTCTGTAAACCACAGAGTGACGTTCAGTAGGATATTAAATGCATATTCAGATATATCAACTGTTGCCAAGAAGGGGGGGGGACACTGTAGATTTGACTATGTTAGATGGAGTGTTTAGCGTTGTGGTTTATATCTAAGCAATGCATCTATAAAATTTATTCAATTTACCATTTATAGAGTAATTACAGTAAGCAATATGATATTTCCTGTTTGCGTTTTAAAACATAATGCTTCAGATATGATCACTTTGGTCTCTTCCACCATGTTTAATGGTGATGATCTCTCATGACTTTGCATCCCACTAATTGCTTTCACTGAATGTTTTGAAAGTTCACATTTTGCATTTTAATGGACTTATGTCTACTTTACTTTAGTTTTAAATTATATGTCTTGGGATGTGTGTGAATTTTAGGTAATTGTTGTCATTTAGATATCTTTTTCTGTAATAATACATGTACATATAGATGGTCACCTTGACCTTTTACTCATTAATTAAATAATATGACAAGGCTGGTAACATATTTCAGCATTAAACTGAAGATCGATAAATGGTGATATTAAGAGGTGATTACTATTAGACAGCTTTATTTTAATATTTATTCTTATTTTCTTAAATAAAGCTGAAATATTTAAATGTTGCCTGAAATGCACCATTGGTCTTTAGGTGAAGATGAACTTGCAATATAATGTAATATTCACAAATATAATCTTTGACAAGCAGAACTATGCACATTGCTTACTTATGTATTGAACTACTGTTCCTAGGGCTGTCAAGAAAATCAAGGGTGAATATAGGACACACGGTACTAATGGTATGGAAAAATAGGAACCAGTCTGGAAACGGGTGATCCTAAAATAGAGTATATATGGGTTAGGCTGACCAGGATTGGTTAATAATGTAAGTTATGGTGTAGGAAAAAGAATCTTTTGAGAGTTTATCCTAGTTGTAAGTGACAAATTAGAGACATTGTTTTATTGATGGAATTTCAGTCCTTTAACAGTCTTGATTTTGGAACACTCATTACTAAAATTAGCACCCGACTCTTTGGTGCGGAATTAAAAGCACATGATTCAAATACATGCAGGTCCAGAAATTGCCACGGCTCATATCCTTTCCTCTACACAGAAGCTGACATCCCGGTTTCATCTATAGGTTTGATCATGAGTACTCAAACATTTTAAGTTATTACATCTTTAATATCATGGTGTTTGCGTACGTTTACTATGGGAACTTAATTAGTACCGCGAGTCCTTTATGATGATTAATTATCACACTGCGCCAAATCCACATTAATGAAACTGGAGAGTGTCCACGTGCGAATCTGCTACTTAACGGAAACAATGAGATACTGACTGTAGCTTTGGAACACAGCGCGAATGGCCGCCAGCATTTTCACTAGCAAAGGTTGTGATATATTGACCTTACCTGCGTATAAAGGGCTAACATATCGGAAACGTGGTTAGCATAGATGGACTGCCAACGGCCTGCTTCTTTTTCGATTTTACGAGTCGGGACTTGTTTTCCCGCACCATTTCAACTTTGGTCTTAATGGTAACCAACATTTACATTGGTACGTATAGCAGTCGCTAAAATGAAAGAGAATAAGTACCGTCTATACCCGCTTATACGTCGATTCCAACTGCATCATGCGCATGCAGATCTGGGTCTGTGCAGCCTACAATGAGTAATCAGTAGAGCAAACAACATACACCCTGGTCTGAGTGCGCGTTGTACTACTGCAGATCAAGAACTGTGTTGTTTGCAATTTTACCCGACTTATCAGCGAGTACAGACGGTAGGAATATGAGTGAGAGGAGGAAAGTAATATCGTAATCTCAAATTAGGTCATTAAAACATTCCACCAGAGCCATGTCAAATTGTGTGTCTGCACTAGTGTGTGCATGCGAATGAGGGTGTGAGCGTGAATGTAGTGATGTGGATTAAACTGTATGTTATCATCGCTTCACATTCGCATTTTGTTGTTGCATTATAAGTTTTGTACGCTGTAATACTATCCTGATTCCTCGCTAATACCAACTCTAACATGTAGTAAATCCCACATGTACACAATACATTACTACAGATAACTTCTAAATATTTCGAACAATGTGTATGGCTCCACTGAGTTCATTCCAACAAGGCAGTATTACGTATTATGAAGCTGGACCTGAGGATCATACCACTTTTAGGGTTGAGTTTGAGCTTTCAGTTTTGGTTGAACCAATCGTAGATGTCTCTATACCTTTGAAAAGTAATTTCTGATTGGCTGAGAGTGAAAACGAAATCTCAAACATAGATTCTGAGATCTTCAGGACAGGTCATTACAGTGACAAGTTAAAAATAGACAGAAGTGTTCATTATAAATCCATTGACTTGCATCAAGCAAAAGCCCCTTCGTAATGTATGTTCTCATTATACTTTTACCGCTAAACAACCTAAAATGTCTCGCGCTTGAACAGCCTAAAATGTATGTTGACCTCACAGCCTTAAAATATCTCTTGCCCCTACACTACCTAAATGTGTCCTGCCCAAACAAAACTTAAAGTGACTATTGCCCCTGCACAACCTAAAATGTGTATTGCATCTACACTACCTAAAATGTATCATGCCCCTACGCTACATAAATATCTCCTTTTCCTACAAAACCTAAAATATATCTAGCCCCAACACTACCTAATTACATCCATCGCTCCGGTGGCTTAGTGGTTAGAGCGTCCGCCTCGGATACGGAGGTTGTGGGTTCGATCTCCGGCCGAATCATACCAAAGACTTATAAAAATGGTACTAACAGTTGCCTCGCTTGGCGCTCAGCATTAATAAAAAAATGGTACTAACAGCTGCCTCGCTTGACGCTCAGCATTAAGAGGTTAGTGTTAGGATTGGTCGGACTGGTGTCAGGATAATGTGACTGAGTGGGACAACATTCTGCATGTCTGTGGGATGATGCCCCAGTGCTAGACATCACTATAAACTGTCACACTGCAGACATCGTAGGGATATGACTGAAAACTTGTTTAAAGAACGTTACAGATCCAAATTACACACCTAACGATCTCCTTTTCCTACAAAACCTAAAATGTATCTTGCCCCTACACTACCATACTATCTTATTTTCCTACAAAACTTAACATACCTATTCTATTGCCCATACACTACCTAAATTAACTCTTGCCCTTAAACTACTTAAAATGTATCTTGCCCCTACACTACCTAGAACATTTGTTGCCCCCATACCACCTAAAATGTCTCTACCATCTACACAACATAAAGTCTCTTGCCCCTGTATTACCTTAAACATATCTTGCTACCAAATTACCTTAAACGTCTCTTGCCCCTACACAACCTAAAACGTCTCTTGCCCCTACACAACCTTAAACGTCTCTTTCCCCTACACAACCTAAAACGTATCTTTAATAACAGCTGTTACAGGAGTTACAAAATATGCCACGAAATAGTCATGTTAGCTAAAATATTACACACTGGAAAAAGTTACAAGAGAACTTAATGGCATGATTCGAATCTGCGTAAGATCCGTTCTCCTTTATGAACTAATTTATAAACACCTGTTTGTGCATCTGTTAATTTTTTTCTGCATCGTGTGTGTCAAGTCGCCAAAACCGCAGAGATCTGATCTTTTGAAATATATCTAAATTCTCTTCAATCCACCCCAGTCCACATGCAAAGAAGCGATGCTTAGGCTGGGAGTCCTTACTTTGTATTCATACGTACGTCCAAATATCATTTTAATCTGAGGCTCGCGCTACTAGCCTATATTATAAAATCAATTCTAAAAATGGGACCCTCTTTTATGAAAATATTCCATTATCCCATTTATTTAGTCATATAATTTGACTCAAATATATTTCTTTGGGTGGAGAGAAAGGGCTCAAATCTTAAATTTTTATTATTAAATTTAATTCTTATAAATAAAATATTTGAACTAATTATCAGGATATTAGTAATAAAAGTATCACTCGCTGTTCCTTGATTTTACCGCATTTCATGATTTAAACTATGATAAACTTCAATCTGACACACGAATTTCATCCTGTTCAATCCAATACCATAAGCATAGACTGTAATTTTACAAGTTGCTGAAACACCTGGCTGGTACTCGATTTCTATGAAGAGTATCAAAGCACGAGGTTTTAACAGAAAGTTCCAAAAGTAAAAATGTATAACCAAATTATTGACTTACAAACATGGGATCTCTGATTTTTTTTTGTCACTGATTTCCACTCTAGCTTCTTTGATATTATTTTCCAGCGCGTATTTTGGTCATAAATTGACGTAATTAAGAGAATCCGATAGAATTCACAAGCATCTCGTTGGAAGCAAATACTGAGATAACGAAACAAATGTCACAGGATGCAGCAATCTGGCTACATGGCATCACGCACGAATTTAATTAAAATTCTCTAATTTTTCCTCACTGATTCTGAATCATCATTGCTTTGGACACCTCTTCTAATATTTTTCTGTTATTCCTTTTGTAGCCAGGGTAGTGACGGAAGAAGAAATTTTTTTTTTTTTTTTTTTATAAAATAAAATAAAATAACATTAAGTACACCTTAGTTTTAATATTGTACAACTCAGAGCCATTTATTCTAAAAAGAAAAAGAATGATGAATAATTCCTTCAACTTAATGATAAAATAGAAAATTATTCAGAGAAAAAGCAATAAAAGAACTCAATATATTATCACTCCGTCCTAGTCCCGAATGGTCACTGAAACTTCAATGAAAACTCTATCTTTACAAATCAAGGTGGATTTGGTCTTTTTTATTTCTATCTCAGGAAGACAATTTGAGATGTTTAAATCGGAGTCAAAGTGCTAATTGTGGTTAAAATTCATACCTGCGATCTCAAGGAGATCTGACAGGCATCGGAAATAGCGACTCGAGGGTTCGAGGCGCCTGGGGGTTAGTTTTGTTTTTAGTGGCGCCCCTATTCTGATATAGAGAACTGTTCCTATGTCAGTTGCTAACTCCATCATCTCCCACGCCCTCCTTCCAAATATAAATTTTGCGAAGAACTGCCCACGTTACATTAACATGAAGTGAAATAAAAACGAATGCTCCCGACGGCACCCTATTTACTTCGCGCGGGGGGGGGGGGGGCAATTTCCTTCGCCTAAGTCCCACCCAATCCCTTGCGATGCCACTTAGCATCAGTAAAGTTCGTGTTCTATTTTAACCTTTAGATTTCAGTATCCACGTATTTCTAGAAGCCTATCAGAATGAGTTTTGTATTTCCTGTTAGGAAAAGTGATCGTTAGCAACAATGTTCTAAATGGCATTTGTAACTGTCAGCCAGATGAAAGCTGCAATTTTACTGGTGAATCAAAACGATTACAGAACATGTCCTCGTTCACTGCCCTCAGATTGAATTTGTTTTCTCCTACAAGATAAATATATTTCATGAAATGTGTGAAACGATTCCAATTTTCTGCACCTGAACTATCTACTCAACAAGAACTAAGCCACCGTGTATTAAATAAAGGAAACGCAAAAGATTTAGAGAACCAAAGAGGGGATGCCGTATGATAGCAGTCTCAGAAGCTTCAAAGTTGTCGAAAACTGCTATCCCGCCATTAGTGTGTATGGTTTACTATGGAACGTCATATAAGTACAAATGCACATCATATAAAGTGTTTTCCACATCATATAAAGAGGTTTCCACATAATATAATAAAAATTATTATCTTAAGACAGCTCTGGCGTTCGATAGTTTACTACATAATACGCAGTGGGATAAACCTAATAAAATAACAGTACAAACAAACAAAACTATATATATATATATATATATATATATATATATATATATATATATACAATAAACAACCACTCATAAACAGTAATACAAATAATGGTGGTGTACTTATACAAACAAAACATTAATGTGAAAAATCGGTGATCGCTAGATTCCTGCAGGTTATATTTTCAAATGTCATATTTAGTTCAAATATGAGAAACTACTCAAGGGACTATATGTACCTTGAAATGACCTTAGTGGCATCCACGTGTAAAAACTCTAAAGTCTTGGCACAATTTCACCTGATGCAAATGTAACGGAACCATGCAGCCTTTATGTAGTTCCCGTCGATTGCACAAGTTCTCGCAGCTAACAGAACGCACACTCGACGGAGGCAGATAATACTGAGGCGGAAAAGAAAACGAAAAACCTGGGTGAAGCCGTCAATCTTGGATGGGCGACCACTTAGGCCGATAACTCAATGAATGTGTGATGGAGCCCTGAAATATGGATACTTCCGAACAACTATTTTGCTCACCCAAGAAACAAGAAATGGTAGCATTTAGAACTAGTGTCAAATAATCAGTGGAGTGATGTTATTGATATTCGTAATTTGTCTAATTCCGGCCATTTACTTTAGTAAACAATCTGGTTAAAACCTGATCTCCACTTCCCGCGTGAAGTGGAGATCTGATTTTAATCAAGATTGCTTTAGTAACCAAAGGGTCTCCCCAGGTGAAGTTCGAAACCATTGTCTGTATAGATGTGAATGGAGGACGGTGTGTAGGTGTCAGTCTTGTTTCAGATGTCATTGAAATCATGTTTTCGAGTTTAGTTACGAAAAAAAAGTGAATCAAATTTAAAGCTACAGTTCTATTTATGCTAACTCAAGACTTGAAATTTCTGTTTTCCGTTTCGTTTTGAGATATTCTGGTATAATTAAATTTAAAAAAAAAAAAAACATGAACAGGCATTTCTGAAATATTCTTGCCAAATCAACTTGTGGAAGCAGCTGCGTTTCGAGAAAAGCCAGAACGTTATCTAACGATGGAGATAGTCTGTCTCGTAATACAGTCATAACATCTCTTGCAGTTTTCCACTGACTTCTCTACTTATGGCGCAGGCAAAATTTAGACATACGATCTGAAATGGCTCCAATATTAAGATGTTAGCTTTACATTCAGCATTTGACAGTTTGTGAGGAGAGCGGTCAATAACTATTTTCCTTACAGATATTTGATGAAATTTCGTAATTAGTATCTACTTACCAAACGTTAGAAAATAAAATCTTCATAAGGAGATATAGGTTAAACCACCACCACCAAAACGCCCTATGTTCTGGAAGTTCATAATTACACTGTAGGTTTTGAAAAAACTCGCACATGACAAGAGGATGGGGGTAAGGACACCTTTACGATAAATTTAAATTTTTAGTATGTGGTCATTACAGGAAGAAAAATGTTTGATCGTTGAAAGGGATTTGACAATTTCTGGGAAGCGAGACGTGTCATTTTTGATACAAAAATATGAACGAGTATTTTATGAATCTCAAAAGTACAAAGTGCATCCAAAGGCAAACATGTGACGTAAAATCTGAGTCTAAGCCGATCACCAGAAATGAGGATCTAATGAAATACATACATCGGGGCCCCGAGTGGCCGAGTGGTCTAAAGCGCTCTTCGTTACGGATCATCTCACCTCTGTCTGCGGCGGTTCGAGTCTAAGATTCAGCCAATGTGGGTATGTGAGAAAGCTTGCCAGTAGCTTCTCGTGGGTCGGTGGTTCTTTCCGGGGGGTTTTCTCTGGTTCTTCCTCCACCATTAATACTGGCCGCCATGTATAGCCTATCATGTGCTGCAAAATGGCGTTAAACCCCACAACAACAACAACAACAACAGAAATACATACATCAATATCTGCCAGCACTTAATACAAGGACATAACTGGGGCTACATTCCTCGCCTTCGGAACCGTCGCATAATACACATCGCTGACCAGGGTCCATGCTGTACACCTGACTATATAATTTAATCCGCTGGCGCATATTGTTGTTGCATGTACGTAATACACACCCAAGTACGGCACTTTATGTGTGTCATTGCAGGTATATCTAGGTTAATACATTACCAGAGAATACGGCACTTTATGTGTGTCATTGCAGGTATATCTAGGTTAATACATTACCAGAGAAGAGTTTCGCTGGATATAATTTGTTTTTGTTTTACTGGATATGATAACAATAATTCTGCAATACTTTCATCAAAGATGTCCTGTTACGCACACAAAGTGTTGAGTATGTCATGAGGATAAAGTTAAAATTGCAATCGGAGCACAGTCCTTATTTTCCGCTAATGATCGGAAAATCACATTGAAAATGAATTGGAATATCACTGAGTCATTTCCGTCATGTAGAAAAATAACCTCAGATGTAGATGTAGGTGTATGAATTCACATACATTTGATGCGTTTGGTGATTCGCCTCTGGCGAAATGCACCACATATATTGCGATAGAAAGGCCAACAATGCTCCTATTGTGAACGTATCTTATTGCAGAGTCATAATGTGCCATGTGAACAAATGTAGCTCCGAATATAGCGCTTACTGGCGGCCAATAACATCCGATATTTCTTTCTTGATCTGACGGGAAAGGACGAAGGAATTGTTGATACTAATTCTATTCACAAGCTAGGATAATAATCAAAACAAAATAAGTCCAAGCCTTCCAAAACTAGTAGACAGGCTAACAAACTTAAACGTAGGGAATAAATAAGAACATATGTCTTTGACAAGTCTTAGCGACCCGATTATTCGGCAAAGATATCTGTCTTATCAAAATAGATTTAGCCTGAAAATAAAATAACATCACATAATTAAAACAAAATAGGAACAAGTATCATAACCAGTAGACAGGCTAATAAACTTAAAATTAGGGAATAAATAAGATCAGATGTCTTTGACATATCTTAGCGACGCGAGTATTTGGCAAAGTTATCTGTCTTAATCAAACAGACTTAGCCTGATAATAAAAGAACAACATACTAATAGCTTCATCCAAAAAAAAACGGAAAATAAATCAAACATAACGACAGATTAGCAAGTACTTAACCCAACCATAAACTTGTAAAAAAATATTATTTTTCTAGGGCACCACAATCCTTCAACATGAAATTAAGGGCACTAACATCTTTTCCTACCGCAAGGTGACCGCAGATTATATGTAGTACAATAAACGCAACTGCACTAAGGCACAGCCTCTCCTCTAGGCACTAAAACAATTAGAACACCTAGATAAGACCCAAAATACTAGAATATATAAGGTGGGAAAAACAGCCCAAGACCATCAGGCCCCGTTGCACAAGGCGGCAAAGTCTATCAAGATAGGAAACTTACTATAACCCCATAATTAATACCTATAAGGTGGTCCAAACCCAAAGGAACATCAGGCCCGGCTGCACAATGCGGCAACCAAATACCTAGCGAAACTATTTACGACCATAAACTTAAGAATATACGAGGTGGTCCAAACCTCAAAGACGAATCAGGCCCAGCTGCACAAAGCGGCGCACCATCAAGCCTAGGAAAGTTTAAATAACCATACACAAACTGTGAACCCAAACCAAGAACAACCCCACCCAAATCAGACTCAATAAATAAAGTGTAAATAACCCCACAGACTATCACTAAGCGATAACTGGAGCGGTACTATCATTTAAAAAAAAAAAAAAAACGGCACAGAATATCTCTCCAAAAATCCGTCAAGACGACAATTCATTAACCTTTTGGCAAGAAGGTCAAAAACGTTATACCCTGGATATAGTAAGGCGCCTTCCTAGTGAGCAGGCTCCTCCCTGATTGAACCTTCCTCCTCGCCACCGCCGGATATTAAATTAATAAACGTGCATAGCACATATTAAATACATGAAGACTGAGGCACTTTTCCCTCTCTTCATGAACAATTAATTAACCTTCCACATGGGAATAAAACCCTCATAGTGGCGACCAATCGCTACTGGCGTCACATACTGCTTGGTTGACACCTAACGCAGCTATTGCATACTGAAATGCCACCTTTAACTCGAGTGTGTGCTGGGTCTATCCCCACTCGAGTATAGTCTTATATTCAGGTCGCTAGGGTCTATGAAGTCAGTCATATTGACCCAAGACCTGGCGGCTCAGTTAAATAGTGCCTTTTATGCACAGCAATGCTTGGGTGGATGAATCTCAATTCCTTCCCCCGGGATCAATTAAATAGTCCGCTTATGGACATTAACCAGACGTACATGCACGTATGGGCGAAAACGTCTATAATTTAAACGATGATGATGTTGGATTGGAGTGTCTGTTTCTTTTGTAATGCCGTGCAAAGACTCGCAAGAACTGTATTTTATAGCACTTCGGTCGTCTCGTAACTCTTACGTTATCACATTTTTAACAAGGTTGAGATTTAACGATGGCTCAAACATATTTTTCAAACTGAATTTAATCTAGGAGAACATTTCATCAAAAGTTCGTGCTTAGTATTTAACACATCGTAAAGCCTTGATATGCACGCGTTCTACCATGTATGGCTTCAAGAAACAATAAGGAGTCGCGGTAGCGCAGTTGGTACTCGAGGTGAAATATACACCAGAGCCGCGTATAGATACGATTCGCGATACACAACCTACGATACGATACATTATCGATACACATATCGACTTGAGGGTCTTTTAATCTTTAGAATGTCTGTCAGTGGTAGGGTGGTGCCGTTTTAAATGTGTTGACAGACTGGTTGTATTTCTAGCATGCAGATTACAGACAAACATAGGCCTATTATCTGTTCATATGCCATTCTCGCCCTTGACAAGATAAAACAAATACTTCCAAACACATTGCCTGTTATGAGTCAGTGACTTTTATTCAACCTTTTAGATCATTTCATGCAGGACTCATCTTGGTCATCGCGCCCTTTGTTTTGTACTGCACGAACGCTTTTAAAACACTATTACCAATTTCATGCCTTCATTTAACTTTGAAAGACATTACAGGGTTATCTTCTAAACAGAATGCAATTTCCTCGTGCAAGGAAAATCGTTTCTAGAAAAGTCATAGTATGGGTCAGAGATTAACAACCAAATCCTTCATACTGTTCTTCCCGCAGATGCAAAACAACTGCCGCAAACACATACAGTCGTGTCTGCGAGTTGAAAAAATACTTTTTTGTGAATACCGACTCCCGTTCTACAAGTTAACAAGGTGACTATAACTCATGCTGTTTGGAATCTGCCTCCTTGGCGGTTATTACTTATATCAACGTACAAAAACATATTCCAAATGTATTCCCCATATATGATTTAAATACTTTATCAATCATTTAATAAATTTTTTGCCTAACTTTGCTCTGCTGCTTTGTATCTCTTTACACTGAGTTTGGATGCCAATACTTTTTGGTCTGTCACGTAGTGAATAAGCTGGTTAGTTCTGATTGCTGGTTATTCTTTCACTCTGGACTTGAACAAACAATACCACCCAATCAGAAAAGAATGGAACATATTTCACTAAGCAACACACTGGAAATGTAGCCCCCATATTAGTAGACAAAAGGTGACGCAAACACGGGGAACAAACGTGGAACGTCTTCTTGATGTTAATATACGTTATCTGTGGTCAACCCTTCTGACGGGATACAATAATTAGATATCAGGACGAATGTTACTGTTTTGAGTGCCAATGTGGTACAGATTTAGTGGTCATTACAATCAATCGTATTCACAACAGTTGCAGACGAAGTTATGTCTAAGTCTTCTTGCTTGATACGTGAACCAGAACCAAACGTTTTTGTATAGCCTCGCTTCCAGGAGGCTTTAGCCACACAAATTTCAGCTTTATCGTATCATTCGTTGTTTAAAAAAAAAATGTGTTACAATTTCAGATAATGAATGACAAAGTATGATTGTGAATTGCGGGGTGTTGAATATTCACGTTTAATACATGTGTTCTGAACCTAAATTATCACGCTTGAACTACTAGATCGACTTAAACAGCCGATGTCTGAATGGCTAACGCTGAGTCAGAGTTCAATCGGACATCAGAATTTTGAGTTGACTCTTAAGTAGGAGAAATCTGTATAATCATGTGTCCCGATGTCAAAACAACATTTGTCAGTTACCAGAGAACAAAAATGATCATACTGACACAAGAGTCCAAACAACTGAAAATTAAACCGGATCTGTACAGTTTTGAATGTACAATTGGGACAGTTAGTTGGGACAATGGAATGGGAGCGTGTACTTTTCAACATTATTCCATACACATTTACAAAGATACAAGTCAGAACAATATATGGGTTTTGTCTTGCGATAATTCTTGCAACAACAACACATTTGAAACGCGCTTGCATTTACAAATAATGGATCAAGATAATGTTTTAAACACTGAAGTTATTGACAAACAGCTTATAATGCCCTCAATGTATGTATTTTAAAGATGTCACTTCAAGTAGCAGTACACGATGCCTATAGTACTGACATTTAACTGTCTGTGTTAGCATCACCTTTGCCATTACACTGAAAGCAATTAAACTGAAAAATAACGAAATGTCAAAATGAGTGCAACGCAAAACAGGTAGTAATTTCTAGCCAACTGTTTTGAAATAAATTGCAACCATTACAGGACACCTTCTGTACCTTGTTGCAAGTCCAACTGTACACACCATAGACCCCCATCTGCCGTCTCACTGTGCTGGCAGATTTGGGTCTATATTGTTTGTTCTAGTGATTACTCCTAACAATAAGTAACATACTGCATATACTCTGCTCATTAAGCATTATGCTCGGCCAGGCCCTACAAGGGGGGGGGGGGGGAACCGGGGATAAATCCCCGGGGCCCTGGCCCCCTTACAAATTAATTTTATGCAGGAAATATTTTGCTTGAACAAGAACATGGGGAGGCCCGGGCGTTTCATACCCCAGGGCCCGTGATCGCTCTCTACGGCCCTGGCTACGGCAGGTCTGGGTCTATGCAGTTTGCAGTTTGAACTAACTTGTATATAGGGTTGCAGACGACACGTGGTGAAGATTTAAATGTGGTGAAATATGGACTTCATTTTAAGTAAAGCTCGAATAATCTTAACATTTCTGAACAGGTATTATTTTTCATCATATATCTTGAGTTATCAAGTTAGAGATCTATCATCAGTGCGAAGTATGCGAATTAAGACGAATTCACTATAGTGTCAATCAAACCAGTTATGAAGTAACATTAGGAAAACATCAGGATATCAAGTAAAGCAATACTTTGTTTAAAAATAAGAATATGAAGACACTGTATATATAAATTATGTTTTGGACATGAAGGTGTGCAAGGAAAAACAATTAATAAAAGAAAGAAAGGAAACGGTCCTTATATAGCAATAGAAAAGACTAAGGTTGCTGAGAGCCGTAAAAACATATAGCTAAATATTGTCTGTAAACTGTTCTATTTTACATACCTGCAAGATACCTAATTCCAAACGTCAAGAAGTTATTCCACGTGTTGTTGACTCCTTTATTATGGACCAGATACAATGACACAACTTCACATTTAACTGCGTAAAGGTTTCAAACTGTGCTTCAGGACCGATTCAGCGGGCACAGATTAGGATACTACAGCCCCAAAATCCAAACAATGAACGGCGCAGTTGTCAAGGTGCACGGCGGTACATCTTTTTCTGGCCCGAAAATTAACAACAGGGCCTTCTATCTCGTGTACAACTAGCTTTACTTAGAGGGGTGCCAAGGGGGAAAAGCGAACTTCTCATTGGGAAGAAATATTAAATATTAAATTTGTGATATAAGATACATTTTTGAGATTTAAACTGCATTTCTTAAATAATATTGTGTGTATTGACATATACAATTTTCTGCATGCAGATACGAACTTTTCATCTGAAATTCATATATCTCATTGTGTGTATGTGTGTGTGTGTGTGTGTGTGTGTACCTAGGCATCAAATTGCATGGCGTTGTATATTAATATCGCCAAGATGCTCGTACGAGACGGAGAAGCTTCGCGTGCCGACAGGTAGAAGCAGACGATAGAAAATAAAGGATTTTCAAGCAGACGGGACTGATAATATACACAGCAGGCGGAACGAAGTAAAGTTCTTATTCAATTATCTGCAGTTGGAATAATGCAGTAGGATTACATCTTTTACACCATTTGACGCTATATGAGTAAATATTTCTCTTGTACGAAGACCGTTTTCTTGCTTAAACTTTGGGATAGAATTACATACGTGTATACCTCCTCTTCTCTGCATCGCAAAATATTGCGTTCCGTGCCACAAGGTCTTCCATATCGGCCTGGTGGCAGGATAATGTGACTGGGTGTACAGGTGCTCCACGCGAGCTCGATGTTGAGAAAAGAAAAATATAAATCATCTGAAGGAAAAAATCAAAAAAGAGTGACAAAAAAAAAAAAAAACAACTGCTAAAAATCCCACTACGACCCGTTCTGACATAGGACCTTCTCTATCATACTATATAAGAGAGAAGGTACGCAACTTCCAAATACTTGGTTCCACCACCATGACCCTCGATTTCCTTCTGCTATTTCCGTCTTTAAAGGCACACGACCATACTCTATGTCTTATTTTACTCCTGAGATATTTTTCTATGCATTAAGCCATATCGACTTTTCTGCGTTGTACCGAACTGAAGTAAAGGGCTCCGAAACGTGCGATTTTCGCGAATTTGCCTCCTGTGACAACTCAGAGCACATGTGACAACCGGTAAAAAGAGCTACATGTAACATGTTTGAGACTCTACGATACATCCCTTCTTTAATTTCAGAACAGTGGTAGATGCAAAAGCAAGTTTTTACTTACCATTAAATCGATTAAACTTTAGGATTCATGTTCCATGGAAGAATTAGACACTGTCTTCTTCACTGTAAGGCATTATTTTACAGCATGGGTTGGCAAAATACAGTCCACGGGCCGGATCTGGTTCGTGATTTAGTTTTATCCGTTAATTTATATCATATTCTGTTGCTTTAAAAATCATTTAGCCGGCACGCGCCCTGGAGGAAGTTGTCAATGTCTGCCTTACAGTACCTGAGTTGCACGACACAATGCGTCTTTATTTATAGGGTGACAAAAATTATACAAGAATACGGTTGTTTTATTAGTTGCCCGTGTGTGACGTCATGAATCCCTACCACATATCTGAAAATAGAATTTAGCCCCTGCTTCAGGCAGTACCTTTATTTAAATGATAAAATACCGTACTTACCGAAAATGAATAAAGCAAATAAGTTTTCATAAATATTATGAAGCATTAGTTAATCTGATTGATAGCTTTTGTAACTACTTTTTTTTCCTGCCGAACAACCTTTACGCAAGGCTGTTCTGTTATATTCGTACACATCTTAAACACTATTTATACACTTATTCTTCTGGTGTAATGATGCACAATCAAACTTTCGTACAAAAACTGTTATATTAAGATCCATTTTAGACTCGTCATATATTTGTCTGCTTTTATTGTTTTATTGTACTTTGAAATTTTTTAAAAGTTGACTTCTTTTTTATTTTTAATTATAAAAATACATAAAATCAAACATTAGTAAAAATTTTTTCTACTAAATTCAACCAATGTTAACGGAAAATGCAATGTGTAGAAATGCTGGGCAAGAAACAACCCGGTCACTAAAAGACGTGTGGATCCCCCACCCCCCGGCCCGAATATCAGTTATCATATCATCGCTTAATAACTTTTTATCTTTTTTTTTTTTTGAAGTGCCTGGTAAGAAAGGATATGTGAAGTTATGGACTTTTTACGTGTCCAGGCCACTGAGTCTTTTTATCATTTATATAACATAATGGCACTACTATACCATCAGACACATACTAATACACATACGAGAGAATGAGTAAAAGGTTTTAAGTTTTAATTTTTTGTGGGAAAGACATCGACAAGCACAAACAAGCATACATTTTTGGCAAATATGATTTTCTTTTCTATTGATCTGAGTGGTCTTGAAAAAGCGGTCGGATTTTCTACCACCCATCTGCTTAGTGTGACACCTCCCGGGTTGGGTACCACAGGCTGCACATCTTTGAGATGTTTTCAGTTTTTCTCTACGATGCCTTGCTCGAGACCACAACTAGGATCATTGACCTCCTGTCCCCAGTCTTCCCTATCCTCTTCCAGCATCCAATCTGGATGGCTCATTTGGCGAAATTTGACCAGTATCTTCATCCAGTTCTGATTCAATCGCTGAAATTGCCTCTACTGACTGTTGACCATTCTTTCCTCCGCCCACGCCCTCTTAGTCTTCTCCGTCATTTCATGCATCACCTCTCTGACGAACTCTTTAGCATAAGCAATTCTCAGAGATGATTTTCCTCTTAAGCGTTTGGGTACCACTCCATGTCGTCCACCAGAATTAGGAGATGCTGTACTTGTTCCATCAAGGATACCGCTGCCATCAACATGCCAACTTTATAGTCCTAGTTTTCATTCTTCTTCTTATCGACCAGAAAATGATGAATGACAAGACAGATTGACCGATCTTGGATTATAAACGTAAATCGGCCATCTGGCCATGTACGTATGTACTCTGAATGCGTACAAAGCACACTATTCATGGATTAAATTATTATATACACCGCTCACTGCTTAATTAGTCGTCGAATGGGTAACACATACCCGTTCGATTCATTACTGTATGCAAGGCATATTATTTAATTGACATGACAGTACGAGAAAAGCGTGAAAATGGCATAGCCGGTCGCATTGCTGCAGCGGAAATGTTTTGAAATGCCATGGATATAATATTGATCAAATTTGGAGCCGTTTTAGCTGTACGTATTATCCACATGCATTAATTATGACATGCGTACAAGTTACAAATTTCATTATTTATTAACATTCGAATTCGCACACTATATCTAATAAACACTTTTTATTTTATAACGGATGTGATTTTTAGTAATAATGTTTTTTTTTTTTGGGGGGGGTACAAGGGCATGGCACTGTTTTGGCAAAACGAGCAGTATCTCTCGTTTCTAGCAATATTGGCGGCCCATAAAAAGATGTTTTCTTAGTGAATGGTTCCTGTTTTTACCGTCTTCTCCTCTTTCGTGCTGTTGATGTTGTTACCTCTGATAGTGACCGCTCCGGTGACCTTGTGGTTAGAGGGTCCGCCTTGGATGCGGGAGGTCGTGGGTTCGATCCCCGAGCGAGCCATACCAAAGACTTACACAAATGTTACTAGCATCTGCCTTGCTTGGCGCTCGGCATTAAGAGATTTTTGTTAGGACTGGTTGGCCTGGTGTCGGGATAATGTGACTGGGTGGGACACCATGCTACATGTCTGCGGCATGATGCCTCAGTGCTAGACATCACTATAAACTGTCACGCTGCACACATCGTAGCGATATGACTGAACAATTGTTAAAGCTACGTTAAACATCCAAATCACACACACACACACACACACACACACACACACACACCTCTGATCTTGCTGTAACTGCCTCTGCCATTCCCTCTGACTCTCGTCCCAGTCTTCTTTTTCGGGAATTTTTGTATGAAGCTCCGTACCATTGTTTTAAAAACAGGACGGTGTTCTTCCTTTCACTAAACGTCTGGATCAGGTGCTGCCTGAACCGTCGTATGTGAACCATTACAATGATTGCTACATATTTTGATTGTTGTAATATATTTGGTTACGAATTTTACATGTGTTCATTCAAGTTTAATATTTTGTGTACTTAATGTTTCCCCAAATATGTAAACCAATACGTAGGCAAAAGTTGCCCTTAGATAATTTAGTGATCTGATATATTATTTCCACAAATTCATTGTTTTGTGTTTAGAAGATGGCTCGGAAAAGTGCAAATTATTTATTTAAAATATGATCGAAAGAGGTTTTTAAGAGTAAAGTAGAAAACTGCATACAGTTAGCCATTCAGACCAGCCGGTCCCTGGGTAAGGAACGGTGCGAACGAAGACTATGTCCTCTTCAAAAGTCAACACCACGCTCTTGTGTTCAAATAACGATTGAGGTTTTGCAGCTCCTCTCGTGAGCTATTTTCTCCATCCTGCCTCTGTGCCTCTGCTTTTAGCTCGTTGAGGTTTAGCTGCTCCAGGTATCTATAATGCTTTGGGAGAGGGGTTAGTCGACTGGCTACATTCCCACTGAAATCATAGCAAATTAACTGGCCTGGATTGCAGTCTACCCCTCCTCATCTACAGCGGCTCTACTCCACGCTCCTCTTCTCTCAGATCGCTGCGATGGTCTAAATGATTAGAGCGTCCGCATCGGATGCGGAAGGTCATAGGTTTGAGCCCCGAACGAGTCATAACAAAGACTTATAAAAATGGCACTAGCAGCTGCCTTGCTTGGCGCCCAGCATTAAGAAGTTGGTGTTAGGACTGGTCGGCCTGGTGTCAGAATAATGTGATTGGTTGGGAAATGATGCTACCTGTCTGTGGCACGATGACCCAGTGCTAGACATCACTATAAACTGCCACACTGCAATTATAGAAGCGATAAGACTGGAGAATTGTTAAAGCTACTTTAAAAGATTAAAATCGCACACACACACACACACACACACACACACACACACACACACACACCTCCTCTCCTCTTTTGAAGGTTGGCAAGACTGACTTACTGAATCTGGATTTCCTTTGCTTTTCGATTATAAGACCACGTGCGATGGTTAAAAGGGTACACACGGCGTACTATTCGATTTCGTCTTAAGGCTGTTCATGACTACATTTTGTGACAGGTATTTCCAGAGGCACAGAGCGGCAGTGGATTCATAATTGAAACGCCTGGTGTACCCTTGGTCAAATTCTGCCCAGTTATCTTATTTTTATCGGGCAGTCCTTATCAGCCAGTTATATCTTAGCTTTTTAGTTACAATTTATCCATTCTAGTTCAAATTAAGAATTTAGTTTACCACGTGTACTTAATGTTTCCAAGATCTAAAGCCATGCGTGGTACAGGTTATACTTTAATATTTTAGTTATCTTATGTTGTTTAACGAAGTAATATCGAATACCATTTGCAAAACAAACGGTCGCGAATGTGTCAAATTTGAAATTAACTTGCTGTGCTAGAAACGGGTTTCCCCGAGTCGAAATGAAAGCCAATAGGCACACAGTGTTGGGCTTTATTTTTCTCCCTTAAAACGGCTCTTTGGCTGATGGGCTGGTGGCTTTGAAAGCCACCAAAAAGCCTAACCAATAATCTGATTTGACCTTGAAAAATCTAAAAGTCACAGAATCCTTCCAAGCAATGATTGGCGGTAAATTTCCACTTTGGATAATCCTGGACAGCCAAGACACCGACCTAGATCCCTTAACAACCACATTCAGCAAGCTGTGACTAGCACAGCTAACGAGATTATTGGCAAATATTGTCGAACAAAGAAACATTGGGAAACAACAAATGTCTTTGGATTGTGTGACAAAAGAAGAGAACTGAAAAGGTGAATAAGAGATCATGATGGCGCTAGAAGATTGGATAGAAAGACAATGCTGCGAAATCGAAGACTGTCCGAGCAGAAATAACGTCAAAATGGCATATCAACTGGTGAAAGATCTCACAACCCATAAACAATGGATAACTACCACCGTCCAAGACAAATCAGGAAAATGCATCAAAGAAGATCAAGAGATCATCAAGCGATGAACAGAACATAGCTCAGAATTGTACAATCATAAGATCCAGTAGTACTAAATTGCCATCAGGCAGAAGAAGTTGATGACAACCCCATTATTGGAAGGAGCACCGCAAAACAAATCTTCAATCTCAGACTCCTTTGCGAGAAATACCTCAAGCATCAGCAAAATTTATACCACGTCTGTATAGATTTCAAAAAGGACATTGATAGGGTATGGCATGGGCAACTATGAAGAAGTACAGCATCAGCTCACACGTGGTGCATGTTGTTGAGCACCTCTATGACAAAGATACCTACGCTGTCCTCATCAATGGCAGCAGAGGCGATTGGTTTCGGGCAACAATTGGAGTCAGACAGGGATGTATACTGTCACCTACACTCTTCAACATTTTCCTGGAAAGGATCATGGAGGATGCCTTGCATAACCACAATCGTACTGTCAGCATCGGAGGAAGAACAATCACCAACCTTCGCTTCGCAGATGATATTGATGGCTTAGTAGGAGATTAAAAAAAAAGTACTGGCTGACTTGATTGAACGCCTCCACAAAACATTCAGAGCACGGCATGGAGATTAGCCCGAAAAAAACTAATGGCAAACAACACCAATGGGACCAGTGCAGATATAAAGGTCAGTGGACAGAAGATGGAAAGAATCACAAGCTTCGAGTACTTGGGATCAATTATCGCATATGAGGGCTCCAAACCAGAACTACTTTGCAGGATTGCCCAGACGACAACAGTGAGTAGTGTCGAATTTTGCATTGTATTGAACATTAAAACAGTATCGCATTTAAGACAGAAAAGTCTTTGTGAAGGGTCACTTCGACTTTTCTTCTTTTCTCCCCCGTGTCAGTGGTAAAACTTTAAAGGCTACATTTTATGACTGAGTGCGATTTGACCAGGGCCATTGCTACGCTGTCATGAGAATGTAAACATTTGAGCTACCTACCATAACCGCTTGATAGGAACCCATGTCATTTTATTATTTTCAAAGGGAAATTGATATGCCGTATTTCACAGATTTTATGCTGTCTGAAAATCTGACGAAAGAAATGATTGTCTTGGGGAAAATTTAGAAACCATTGCATACGATCGGCCAGAACAAATTATGGCGTACACTTTAGAAGCAATGAGAATTTAAAGTGACAACCTTAGTCGAAATTCTTTAGTCTTAAAATTCCTGAGAGAAGTTTGACTCTGGGGGAAGTCTAAAGAGAATAGTACATTCCTCGTTAAACAAGAAAGGGACCAGGCTGCTGTCTTGTAAGAAAAGACAGGGTTTAGTGCTAGAACGCACACGTTCTAAAAGAGAACAGCATTAAGCTTTCTGGGAAAGAGACGGGAGAGTCAGATGACAGAAGTCAGAGAAAAAAAGAAGGACAAGGTCAGAATAAAGGACCAGGAAGTCCATGAAGGGGGGAAGCATAGAGAAGAGGAAGTCGATGAATAGGAAGACGTTGATACACGATCACGGGAGGAAGGTGATGCAAATCAGTCGTGGATATTGCGCTCTTTTCACCACTCGTTATTATGATTAAATAAATCAAAACTGGACAATGCTATTACATTATGTTGACATGATTTAGATTGAATTGGAATTGCAATTATTAATTTGTTTTGATTAAATTTGTATAAAAATTTGTTGTCTAAGGGGGCTGGTATTGCTTTATTTCTCCACAGTATTCTTGCTCGGTTCTCTGTTGAAATTCTTTTCTTTTTCATTCTCACCGGGCTATAACATGAAGGGGGCCATCCTTTAGATAACGCCAGCCAAATCCAATTAACCACCCCTCTTACTAAGAGGGCGACGTTACAAGCAGCAATAACAAGGTTGAGACCAATATGGAATGATACAAACATTGCTCTTGGTTCCGAAATAAATCTAATGCTCTCGATTGTCATATCCATTTTTCTGTATGTTTGTAAAACATGGACACTCACATCAGATCTACAACGAATTATTAAAACAAAGAGGCCCACAACATGGTCTAACGAGCCATTGGACCTTATGAAGACCTCTTGACCACTGTTAAGAAAAAGCGCTAACTGAAGTGGTACGGTTATTCCTCAAGATCATCTGGACTGGCAAAAACAGTCTTGCAGTGTGCAGTGCGAGGATACAGAAGAAGAGGCGGACAAAAATTGAGGTGTGAAGACACCATTAAGGAGTGGACAGGCATGGGATTTGGAGATTTCCAAAGGCAGTAGAGCACAGGGAAAGATGGAGAGAATTCGTTGCAAAGTCATATGTGGTTCCCAACGATATCTTGGGTTAAGGAATTCTTTTTCTTTGCCCATACCCCCACCCCCGATGCCGAGCTGTATTTTCTTTTGCTTGTCGGAGAAGGATTGGGTCACCGTTTGAAAGGATGCTGTCAACTCATAGTGCAGTTGGTGGAAAATAGCCGTCGAGGCTTTGCGTGATCGTTTAGAAAATTTAATAGTATCAGGTGTTGAAACGATGCCGCCACGAACAGGTTGTGTTCAACGGACACAAAGACAAAGCGGCAGGTGTAAGGTGAAGTTGTTTGTATTTGAAACTTGCACATTAGAGAGAATATTTGCATACATCTATGCTAATTTTATGTTCTTTACACACTGTTGTTGTGGAAATCGTCCATAATCTAAACGCACGTCTGATAAAAATTGCTGCTCCCATGTGCTTGAAAAGTCAGCATGAACTAGTTCTTTGTGCATTTACTATAGGAGTTTTGAAAATAAGGGAAACGAATTCTTATAGTCAAAACAATACCGGCTTCATGCTTGCAATTAATGAGGTACAAAATATATAAAAGTATATATATATATATATATATATATATATATATATATATATATATATATATATATATATATATATATATATATATATATATATAACCACATATTTTCTCTTTATTTTGTTTTACAATTAACCTTTGTAGTCCAGGAAGTGAAATTGATCAGGTGGAGCTAGCAGTTTTTAAACATGCGTACATCTGAAGTAAGACCAAGCCATTTCATTTAGAATCTAAATAGCTCTTAGCAATCAAACACCGCACTAAAGTGAATTTAAAGTTCTTTAAACAGAATGTAAGATATACAAGATATTTTTTTAAATAGCCACGATAACCAGAGAGGTAAACTGGGGATCTTTGTTATTTAAAAAATCAAACCCTATGTAAAGTTTAAAGTATGTAAGGTGTGAAACTGTTTAGCAGAATCAACAAGCGCGTCCATCAAAGAGGTGATTAGGCCAAGGGCTCTACTAGCTGAATTAGTTCCAATCTATCCTATTCAAAAGGCCCAGGCTCGCGAAACTATGGATGCCATGATGGCAAATTTGGTGTATTATTCTTTTCATAAAAATGATTTTATTTCAGTAACCTAACCTTCAAAGGCAATGGAATACGTTCAAGGTGTACAAGACCCTGATCTCGCAATGGGAACACATGTGCAGTACGTACCCAGTATTGTTTCGCCGTGTCATGGCATGTCTTTATCCTCTTTCAAGATACATTGCAGTTTAATAAATAGGGACGTATTATTGCCATCCAACAAAAGACTGTTGGTATATCACCACGACACAGGCCACCATAGGCACATCACCACTTATAGCGATTGATTTGTTTCAGATTTCCAATGAAGTTTATTTTTATTCAGAACTTTAATCATTATGACTTGCGCCTGTAATTCTAGGATTATTTGAGATTTAATTCGCAATATCGTACGTTCCTTTCTTTTACATTTTTCACTTTGCATTCAAGGAAATAAATTATTTGTTGAATTTTACAAAGCATGTTGCTTCAGCTCTTTTTTAGTACTCGTTTAAAGCCATGTAGTTGGGGTAATGTGTGATGGGGTATTGGTCATACACAGGGCAAGTGGGATGATATATAACTAATTGTTGTATAGTAGTTAACTATGTGATCGATAATAGATGACTAGCTTGTCGCCGGATTGTCATTCATATGTTCTGTTATCCTTTGGGTCCAGAGTTTCATTCCTAAATTAAATTTATCTTATGCCCTATAAACCTTTGACCCTATTTAACAAGGGAATCCCGTTCGGTTACATTTCCCTCCCCAAAATGTACCCATCATGTTAAAGTGTTACCCTTTTCTACCAAATAACCGTGACGGCCTAAATGTAATTTACCATATTGCCGCGTAAATTTATTTTCCCTGTTCAACACTGGTAGTCCCGTTAGAGCTTAAGTAGCGTAAAATACTAATGGCGAAATTTAATACTTAGTGGAAACAGTAAAACAAAACCTGAACTTATTAAAAGAGAATAGCTCTCACGATCTGACCTGATAATATCTACTCGAAGATACTTGGTAAATGTGCATCAGTTGCTAACAGGTGGTAAAGATTGTCACGGAATTGTATAAATCCTTTTATTTATTAAATGTACTCGGGTTTCGTTTTCTGCGTACAACGATACCCGAGGGTGATTTATGTATATTGCACAATATTTCGAAACAGTGAGTTGGTTCATCCTATGCCGCATGTGAGAAGTGCTCTTCCATGGGAAAAAAAACGAATGCTTCCAGCGCACAGACGATGTATGGCTACATCGTCTGTGTATAAATGCCTCACCGTAAGACTAAATAAACACATTATGGAACGTTTTGTCAGTGGGCAGTCTACTTTAAGGACTTGCCCATCTTCAGCTGTAGAGGTATGTGAGTTATTTATTAATTTCTTGTGTATAAGTAATAACTATTTTACTACCACGTTTATGTTTGTATATTTTCTATGTAGCTTCGGCTTACGTAGTATAATGCAAATAGTTTCTATTCTTGTTTGTGACTTAGCAAGAGATTTATATTAGCAATATAAAGTTGCATTATCTTCCTCATTCATCGCGTACAAATTTATCTAGCTGTTCTTTCTGCTTCTTTTTAAAATCGTCTTGTTCTGGTAAACGTAAGAGGTGTGTCAAAAATTCATCCGATGGCGGAAATTGCAGAAAGCCAAATCTAAATCAAAAACATTATATGAAAAAGAGGATATCATTGTGGCAGCCGAGAACGTTGTTTTACCATAGGTATTAAATATGTGTACTGGACGAACACAATGATTTTGTATTGTTTGTTTTCTTCTTCATGAAAATACAAACTATGTCGAATTTCAAACATTTAATGGCATATATAACATTCATTCTTTAATTTATTATATTTGTAAACTTAATTCAGTAATCTCAGATAACGATCAGTTCTAGTTATTATGGGTTTCCTTGCCTTTTTCATTTTTTCTGTATTTCCAGAAACATTATTTTTTCTTTCCTAAATATTAAACATTGGATACACTGTTGTTTAAAAAAGGAACGTTTTATTTATACCTTTTATAAGGATGCTTTCTCTGACGTCCGTACTTTATTTTGTTTTTGTATTCTTTTCCCTTCTAATTGCTACCCAAAAAACCTATGTTAGCCATGTAGCAAAGTCAAGTGATACAGAAATATTTATTTACAAAATTATTATTTTAAATTTTTAAAAATTGTCTAAATATTTTTGAAATATGTTTTAACTACTTCTTTGTTTTGCTAGGTGTTATGTCTTATAATTTTATTTTAAATGTTTTGCTTTGAACTTGTTTCTTTTGTTATACTTTTTATTTGTATTAATTGTTTCAGTTGTGTCTTTTGTTGCAAAAATATGTTAATTATTTATTATTTGCTTTTAAAAAAATTCAAATAAATGTTCTTTGAACATGTTTTCAAGTTTTTATAAAATAATTTTTAATATTTTCTTTGAAATTTTTATTTAATTTGTAATTTAGTTTTTATGTTTTTTAATATTTTCACGTTGAAAGAAGTAAATAACAATTTTAAAAATCAGTATGTATGTCCAGAACAAATACATAATATTTATGACATTCAATGCGGCAGTTTAAATAAAGAAACATCAATTTTTTTTAAAAACTATACGGTTAGAAATTGGAGGAAAGAAACATCTTTTCATCCACCAAGAAGATCAAAGAGAAAACAGCAAATACAAGAAATAGCAACTCTGTTACAAGCTAGGAAACCGCAGCGCTTTTCTCTTTTGAAAAGTAAACTAGATCAACTAAAGAAAACGGAGAGGGTTAAAGCAAGATGACATGCAAAGTGAACTGAAGCTGGCGAGAACCGAACAAATTGCACACGTAGAAAAAGACCTTACATTACTAAAAGCATGTCCTGTATGTATGTATGTATGTATGTATGTATGTATGTATGTATGTATGTTACAGTAACTACGCTCAGTAGTGACTATATTGAGTCAACCAAATGTAGAAGTTTATCACACATTTAGAGGCAAACTCAGCTTTAAATAATATGCCAGCTACAAATTGCTGGCTGATA
The DNA here is from genome assembly GCA_028554795.2 of Sinohyriopsis cumingii. Lineage (NCBI taxonomy): Eukaryota > Metazoa > Mollusca > Bivalvia > Unionida > Unionidae > Sinohyriopsis > Sinohyriopsis cumingii. The sequence goes on along the minus strand of CM068835.1, from coordinate 50,124,041 downwards.
CATATATATTCACATTAGAAAAGAGACAAACTTTTCATATTTATCAGGAGAATTATCAGCTACCCAACAGAGTACTGAAATGCATTGCTAACAGAGATATGCCAAACCAATACTTACCAAAAATAAATATGGTTTTACCTGATATTATCAGCACAGACTAAACGGGCTTTATTAAATATACATATATCGGCGAAAACGTTCGCGATTAATATGATTTCTAGCTATGCCAAAGCGTGTAACAAACCAGGTATGTTACTTCTAATATAGTTTCAAAAAGCGTTTGATTCTTTAGCATGGTCAGGTATGAAAAAAAAGTGATACTGTTTTACAATTTTAGTTTAGATAATATTATATTATAAAGCTGTTTTATAATAATATGAAATCTTGCGAAATAGTAAATGGCCAGCTAACTTCATGGTTTGTCACAAAAAGAGGTTGCAGACGGGGGATCACCTTTCCTCTTATAACAGCACCGTTTGTGCTAAGAGTTTGGCCCACACGATTTAGAAAAATCCAAACATTTGAAGGTAATGTAAGCAAATGCTAAAAACTTATTTAGTATCTCACTATGCCATTACTTTAATTGATTGAGAATAAAATCACAAAAAATTGCAGTAAATCTTAACTTTCATTTACTTTGATTGTATGGGCTATAAATATAGAAAAAATGTAATGTACTCTGGATTGATTGTAAAACAACTAATTTAATTCATTGTTATCCAGAGTACAATCTGGACCGGAGCTGTACTGAATACACTTTTCTTTGAATTTAAATAATGCGATCAAGCTAAATTCTCCTAAAAAATAATATAAATTAAAAGCCTTCTCGTTCAATAGCAAAAAATGATTGATTAAAGCTTATAGGAAAATAACAGGATTAAAAAGTTTGGTATTATCGCCATTATTTCCCTTGTCGTATGGCACTACCAAACCTCACCAAAACGTATTGCGAGAAATTGATTCACCATTCTAAAAATTACTTTGGATCAAAGAACAAATTGAAAAGAAATGTGATAATTAAAAATTTCAGGAAGGAGGTATGAAAATTATAAATATGATGATCTCAAGCGAATTCTGCTAAACTGACTCAGATGAGAAGATTCTAATGGAAAATGGAAAAATATAATAATAGCATCTTTTCCATATATCGAAATAATTTTATCTTTCGGAAATGATCTAGTTTAAAGAAAGTATATAAAAAATGACAAGATTTTGGACAGTTTGACTGCATATTAGTTATTATTAGGGAACACTAAAGTATGTAGGCTCCGCGTATTAGTTTATTCTATTGTACTATTGTGGGAATTCTATTTTTCACACTCTCGATTTAAAAATAAAGAAGTTTCTATCTAAAATTAATAAAAGTTGGGAAAAAATCTGGTTGTTCCAAATTTGTTATAAATTTCATTATTATTATGAGAGCTTTACTTTTAAGTTTTCAAATTATTCTTGGAACTGTTTCAAACTTTTTTTCCACGGCTTGCTGTTTTAAATTAAGTTTTAAAAAAAATATTGTTTAAATTTCATTTTACTGGTAGTTATGTTTAAAATATTTTTTCTTTCATTGTTTTTATTTTAAATTCTTTCAAATTATGAAATTTTATAAGGACTTCTTTAGTCTGATAATTTCTGTTTCAGTTGCGAAATGTGAGCACAAATTTTAATATATGCCATATTTGTAAAAAAATAATAATAGAACATCCAGCTTTATTGACGTCTATGCTAAATTCTGTGCAAGTTGGTTTTTAAAACGGTTGAGGTAATTTTAATATGAAGAACAATATCTTTAGCTGTAATGTCATCAAGTGTCTTAGATCACAGTAATAAATTTTAAAGCAATGAACGTATGCCATAATTCAAGATGGCCGGAAACTTTAAGAATGTTCCATTGGGCCGTAAGGTATCCTCGTCACTACTTATGCTTAGCAAGAGAACTACATTAAATGGATGCAAAAACAAAGAAACGGCACCAGGTAAACACATTAACCCCTGTAGGTTTTTGTCCTTTTCGCCTGAAATTCGAGTAGGAAACACATTTTGAAAGCTATTTCTGAATGCATCCTCATACATCAACTTCCAGGTGATTTTCCAATAACCTAATGCCTAGTTTTGTTAGAAACAACGTTTTTCATTGGCTATTTGGCTCGCGCATGAGCAGAATGGTAAAAATTGGCTGTTTTTGCTTAACGGACCCATTATTTTCGTATCGAGACCACTCTTTATTCCCAATGCCCATCTTATCCTACTTTTTGCAAAGGTTCATCTGTCTGTTTGCAGTTCATACCGGTCTGCCTTAGATGTGAGACCAAAATGTCTAAAATCCGGACACAAAATCGGATTCCGACCACATGCGAATTTTGGGTGGAAAAAAATCGGGTCCAAAACTGAGGTTTTACCTCTGTATTTTGTGGTGCAGCTAGAACTGCCAGATAATTTGGTATCATTATAGAGCTACATCTATAATACCACCCACTTTAGCGTATCCTATATGACCTTGACGCTACAGAGCTCGGCAGTAGGCTACTACCTCCTGCCACTTAAACTCGTCACCAGGGGTTAATGTGTTAAAGATATAAATCATCATGCTGCTGTTCGGAACGATAGAAAGATACTTAATCTCTGCAGACCAAAATTGCGGTCGTCTCAGATGATTACAAATATTCACAAAAAAGGCGTTTGGTTTGATAATTAAATCTAATGTTCTCCTCAAAAATGCATTAAATCGACTACATTGATTAGTTAAAAGTAAACATTCTTATATTCATATGCGCCTTGAAGGAATATTTAGAGAATGGAAATATACGCCAATATTTTATACAAATCCAAATAACAATTTTAAAGGTATGAATAATTAATTTCAAGTATTTTGTGTGAAAATCGCCTTGATGGATATATGTATCACGACATTTACCCAATCCAAGAAAATCGGCACAAAAAAAAATAACTGGCTCGGAAAAGGCACAAAGTTATTGTCTCAGTCGCATATAATATGTATTATTAAAAGTTTATAATTATTTGTCGAATTCGCTTTAAATTCATGCTTCAGTTTTCCTTGAGTCAGAAGACAATTGTTTGCCTTCATTTGGCTTGACTGTTATATGCCCCATGCATTGTAAAATGTCATACAATATTTTATTGATATAAATGTGGTCGGGTTTAGTGATTTGTATGTAATAGAAATCATGTATTTTATGAATTTCATGCATATTAGACACGAATTGTGAGACTTAAGTTGTCTGTCTTAAACGATATGTATCATGTACGCTAAGAATTTATTTACCATCTCTATATCAATGAATAGCTAGCTAGTAAGTAATGTAGTTAAGTCAAGACGTGACGTCCATTAATTCATAAGTTGTTAATTGTCATAATAGTCATCTTCTTTGTGTATCTGTATCATGTTGCGAACAGACCGTAGCTTAGTTCTGTTTAACTA